>BOPN01003858.1:75000-82500 GCA_017312705.2 Penaeus japonicus | reverse complement strand
CATACCAACTGAAATGCTTTTCTTCTCCTGAATAACACATGAATATTTTTTTTTTTCATTGTGCATTGTATAAAGAATAATCAGTCATGGACATTATATTCATACAAACTATTTTTTTTTTGGGTGGGGGTGAGGGTGCTATGATTTATAACATTCTTCATTTCAGGTCATTATAATTAACTGAATTTACCGACCTTTTTTTTAAATTACAAAATATTAGATTTTGATTTTGTTTGTTTATCTTGATCAAGGGATTATATTTTGTGATATTAAGTAATCTTAAGACGAAATTAAGATATATGATTGTAATGATAAGAGTGATAATAATCATGATAATGATGATTATAGCAATAGTAAAATAATGATAATGATAATAACAATGATAATAATGATGATGATAAAAATAACAATAATGATGATAATGATAATGATAATAGTAACAATAACAATAACAATAACGTAAATAATGATAAGGATAATTATAATGATGATAATGATAATGACAACAATGATGATAATGATGATAACAAATGACAATGATGCAAGCGATGATAATAACAATAGCGATAACAGAATGATGATAATATTAATAATAGTAATAACAATAATAACAAGGATAATATCAATAATGATGTAATGATAATACTGATGATGACAATGATGATGATGATGAAAATATTGATAACACTAATAACTATAACAATGATGATAACAATGATAATGATGAAAATAATAATGATAGTGATTGTAATAGTAACAACGACAATGATAATAATAATAATAACAATAATGATAATAATAATAATAAACACTATAATAACAACAAAATAATTGATAAAGATAACAGAGAATATATTTCAAACGTTTCTCTTATTTTATTTATTTTTTTATTTTTATTTTTTTTTTTCGTTTCGCTCTTACTTCTTGAAACTTTTTTTTTTCTCTTTTTCTTTTGTTTAGTTTAGAAAAATAATATTAAGGTGATTGTGGCACTTGACACTAATTCATAATCAGTGCTGTCATCAGGATATAATTATGCTTAATTGTGATCACTAATTATAATTGGTAATTAATAATTGGTTACTGTTTTGGGCATTATTTAGTATCATTATCCTATGTGTGCTTCTTTAAATCATTATTATCATCAAATTATTTTTTTCATCAGCATTGTTATAAGCATGTCCATATTAAGATAATATTAATTAATTTCACTATTACTATGACCATTATTATCACTAACTGTATCATTCACTATCATCACCATCATCATTAGCTTCACTAGGACTATAGCCATTATCATCACAATCAGTATCAACCTTATCACCATAACCATCATCACTATCCTCACCATCCTCATAACACTATCATCACAATCAGCATCAACCTCATCACCATAACCATCATCATTATCCTCATCTTCACCATAACACCACCACCATAACCATCATCATTATCCTCACCTTCACCATAACACCACCACCATAACCATCATCATTATCCTCACCATCACCATAACACTATCACCACAACCATCATTATCAACACCATCACCACAACCATCCTTATCCACATCATCACCACAACCATCCTTATCCACACCATCACCACAATCACCATAATCCTCACCATCACCACAATCACCATATCCACCACCATCATTATCCTCACCATCACCACAACCATCCTTATCCACACCATCACCACAACCATCCTTATCCACATCATCACCACAACCATCCTTATCCACACCATCACCACAATCACCATTATCCACACCATCACCACAACCATCCTTATCCTCACCATTACCATAACACCATCAGCATATCCACACCATCACCATAACACCATCACACAATCACCATACCTTCCCAATCACAATCCAAACCATAATTCAAACACGATAACTTCCCACCTCTGGCTCGTGACAACAACCATCAGTCTCCCGTCGATCTGACAACAGTTCTGGACTGACAACACTCCATCTCTGCCAACAATGGAATCCACTTTTCACGTCACTAGCCTGGCCAATGAAAGCGGTCTTCCTATCTGGGGATAATTTGCATATTGAACAGATTGCAACTCATTATGCATGCCAATCAGGAAAATGATGTTGGTTGTTCGTCTTTTGTTGGTTATTGCTTATGTGTGTGTGGTGTGTGATTGAGTTATTGTTGTTGTTGGTATGGTGGTTGTGGTGTTTATTGTGAGGGTCGGTGTTGGATTTGTTATTATCGTTTTTGTTATTAGTATGTGGATCTATATTGTCATTTGAGTTATTTTGTTTACATTTTTTTGCATGTTTCTTTGTCTATGCCTTTCTTTCTTTCTTTCTTTCTTTCTTTCTCTTAATATATTGGTTTATGTCTCCCTCTTTCTCTTAATATCCCGGCTTGTCTGTTTGTATGTCTGTCTGTTTGGCTTTTTGTCATTCTCTTTCTGTCTGTTTGTTTGTTTGAACGTCTTTCTCTCGCTCTCTATCTCTCTGTGTCTGTCTCTCTCTTTCTCTCTGTCTTTCAGTCTCTCTCTCTCTCTCTCTCTCTCTCTCTCTTTTTCTCTCTCCCTCCCTCCCTCCCTCTCTCTCTCTCTCTCTCTCACTCTCTCTTCTCTCTCTCTCTCTCTCTCTATCTCCCTCTCACTCCCCCCCCACCCCCTCTCTCTCTCCCTTCCCTCCTGGTTAATATTTTTTCATCATTTTCACTACTACTACAACTATTACTACCATCATAATAAAAAATAATGGCATTACTATCCATATTAGTAGCAGCTGTAGTAGTTGTAGTTGTAATGTTATTATTATCAAATCATAACTTTTTTTTTAGTCTACGATTAATCCTCATATCAAACCGTTAAAAATTAATAGTATCTATATCATACACTCATCTCAAACACACATTCAGATATACTTATGAATAGATAAGTATAATTTTTTTTTCTGTCTACTTATGAATAGATAAGCATATTTTTTTCTCTCTATTTATGAATAGATAAGTAAAAAAAAAAAAAATTCTATCTATTCATGAATAGATAAGTAAAAAAAAAAAAAACCTCTACTTATGAATTGATACGTAAAAAAAAAAAAAATGTCTACTTATGAATAGATAAGTATTATTTTTTCCTCTCTTTCTCTTCTCTCTCATTCCCCTTCCGTTTCATTCATTTTATAGCCATACACAATTCAAATTCATAGTCTTTAATTCATATCATTAGCACCCCTATCACTTTGCATTCTCTTATATATTCCAATTCATCCTATCATATCCTATTCCCTCACTCGGATTATTCAATTTTCAAATTCGTTTTCTGCAGCTTTTATTTATTTTTTTATTTTTTTATTTTTTTATTTTTTTTTATTATTATTTTTCTGTCCTCTTACCTCTTCCCCCTATTTCATCTCGTGTTATGCCATTTCGCCTTTTTATTGACTGCGAAATACACCCTGGCTGCCAGAGTTACGGTGTGATAAATATTAGCTCGGGGAGATTACCTTATGACACGGAACGCTCTGACTGACATGTTTCTGTTGGCTGGGCTTTTGAATTTTTTTTTTTTTTTTTTTTCTTTATTATTATTTTTTTTGTTTCCTTCTTACTTCTTCTTACCTTGTTATTTGTGTTTTTTCTTGATTTTTTTTTTACTTAGTCTGTTGTTTTTTTGTCTTCTTCTTCTTCTTTTTCTTTCTTTTGCTCTTGTTTTTGTTCTTTTTTTCATTTTCCTTCTTTCCTCTTCTTCTTCTTTTCTTTTTCTTCTTCTTCCTCTTCTTTCTCTTCTTCTTTTTTTTTTTCTTAATTCCATCAAGTTATATTTTCTTATTGATTAATTTATGCGTGGGTGTGTGTGTGTGCGTGCATGTGTGTGTGCCTGTGTCTACCCCCCCTACCCCTACCCCTCCCCCCTCTCGGTTTCCATTCTCTTTCTATATATATATGAATCCACTTTGAGGACTTCCTCTATACTAAAAAAAAAAAAAAAAAAAAAATAATAATAATAATAATAATAATAATAATAATAATAATAAAAAAAAAACATGAAAACCTATTTTATATTGAGAAAGGTTGATAATGCAATATAACCGCAACGGTCATGCAACTTGTTAATGACTCTGACGGGGATTAATTTGATGATAAACAAATTAAACTGTAACAGGCGATCACGTAATAAATCAAAGGTGTTGTTAATGATTCTGAATAGTTGGTTTGATTAAATTATTATTTATCAATGATTTGATGAGAAATTAAAATGTTTGTTTTTCTTTTAGTTTTTTTTTCTCCTTTTTTCTTGTTTCTTTCTATTTTTTTTATCTTATGCTTTGTTATCCTTTACTTTCTTTCTTTCTCCTTATCTTCTTTTTCTTTTTCCTTCTCCTTCTCTTCCCGTTCTTCCTTTTAGACCTTCTGTTCCTTCTCCTCTTTTCTTCCTCCTCTTCCTCTTTCTCTCCTCATCTTCCTATTCAGTCCTCTTATTCCTCCTCTTCCTCCTCCTCCTCCTTCCCTCCCTCCTCCTCCTCTCTCCCTCTTCCTCTTCCTCTCTCCTCCCGTTCCTCCTCCTCCCCTCTCCCTCTTCCTCCTCCCGTTCCTCCTCTACCTCCTCCTCCCGTTCCTCTTCCTCCTGTTCCTCCTCCTCCTCCTCCTCCTCCCGTTTCTCCACCTCCTCCTCCCGTTCCTCCTCCTCTCTCCCTCTTCCTCTTCCTCTCTCCTCCCGTTCCTCCTCCTCCTCTCTCCCTCTTCCTCCTCCCCTCTCCCTCTTCCTCCTCCCCTCTCCCTCTTCCTCTTCCTCCTCCTCTCTCCCTTCCTACACCTCCTCCTCCCGTTCCTCCTCCTCTCTCCCTCTTCCTCTTCCTCTCCCTCTCCCTCCACCTCATCCCTCTTCCTCCTCCTTCCCCTCCTACTCGTCTTCCTCATCCAATTCTTCCTCCTTTTTTCTCCCCCTCCCTTGGAGAGTGAGAGAGTGAGTGAGTGAGAGAGAGAGACAGAGAGACAGAGAGAGGAAGAGATAGAGAGAGAGAGAGAATGAGTGAGAGAGAGAGAGAATGAGTGAGAGAGAGAGAGAGAGGCAGAGAGAGACAGAGACAAAGAGAGAGAGACAGAGAGAGGAAGAGATAGAGAGACAGTGAGACAGAGTGAGAGAGAGAGAGAGAGAGAGAATGAGTGAGAGAGAGAGAGACTAAGAGAAAGAGAAGGAGAGAGAGAGTTTGATGAGGACAAAGATGATGAACGTATTTAGGGTTCAGCGATATGAATGTCAGTACGAGGGAAAATAATGATGATGGTGAAAGAATAACAATAAAATCATTATATTATTTTCGTGAAGGTTATCATTTTATTTTCTTCTCTGCTATGTTTTCACTTTTCGTTTTTTTCTCTTCTTTTTCTCTTCTTTTTCCCGTCTCTTTCTCCCCCTCTTGGTCTTCCTCTTCCTTCTCTAATTTCTCTTTTCTTTTCATTCTTATTCTTCATCTTTATCTTCTCCTTCTTCTTTTCCAACTTTTCTCCTCATTCTTCTTCTTCATCTTCCTTTTCTTCTTCTTCTCCTCTTCCAATTATTTTTCTTCTTTTTCTTCTTCGTCTTATTCTCCTTCTCCTTCTTCTCCTTCTTATATACACCTCTTTCTGTCTTTTCTCTTCTATTCGTAGTCTCTAATGCTTAAATATATCCCGTCCCCCTCCCCCCTCCTCTCCCCCTCCACCCCCCCCCCATTAATAACTAAAACGAACAATAAAAAGACAGAGGAGAAATAAGAAAGAAAAATGAGAAGAAAGAACAACATGACTAGAGAACAAAAAAGAGAGAAACAAGGAAAGAAAGAAGCAAAGAAAAAGGAATATTACCATCACTAACGACAACAACAAAAACAGAATTATAATTAAAAACAACAACAATAAGTAAATAAAAACATACTTTCGTTTCCAACTGTTCCAGGTTTTCTTTCTTATTTTCTTCTCTCGTTTTTATCAGCCTCCCTCCCTCCCCTTTCTCTCTCTCTTCTTCCCTCTCTATCCCTCTTTTCCCCTCCCCTCTTCTACCCTTTCTTCCCTCTCTCTCATCTCCCCCTCTTCTTCCCTCTCCCTTCCTCCCCTCTTCCTCCTTTCCCCTCTCCCTCTTCTTCTCTCTCTTCCCTCTCCCTCCCTCCCCCATCTCCCTCTTCTACCATCTCTCCCCTCTCCCTTCCTCCCCTCTCCCTCCCTCTTCTTTTCTCTCTCCCCTCTCCCTCCCTCCCCTCCCCCCTCTTCTTCCCTCCCCTCTCCCTCCCTCTTCCGTCCGTGACAGACTATCGTACCCATTACACTGTATCTTTTTCCGTTTCGCTTCCTGTGTACCCTTTTTATCTCTCTCTCTTTCTCTCTCTTTCTTTGTCTCTGCTTTTGTTTCTCTCTCTCTCTCTATCTCTCTCTCTGCTTGGCTCTATCTGTCTCTCTCTCTCTCTCTTTTTTTCCTATTTGACTGTCTCTGTCTCTCATTCTCTCTCTCTCTTTCTTCTCTCTCTCTCTCTCTCTCTCTCTCTCTCTCTCTCTCTCTCTCTCTCTCTCTCTCTCTCTCTCTCTCTCTCTCTTTATGCCTCCCCTCATTCTCTCATCCTTCCCATCTATGGCACTCGTTGGCACTCTTAACTTTGGCACTAAAGCTACTATTGTAATGCCTTTCGTACTGTGTTCCGGCGGTGCCATATCTCACGCACTTTTGAATGATACCCGTACTAGCAGTGCCACTTCTGGGGGGGGGTCTAGGGGGGTTACGGGAGGGGGTGGATGGGAGGGGGAGGGAAGGGGAGGGCGAGGGAGGGGGTGGATGGGAGGGAGAGGGGAGGGGAGGGAGAGGGAGGGGGTGGAGGGGAGGGGGAAGGGAGGGGAGGGCGAGGGAGGGGGGGGATGACACGTTGCGACACGTATCCCATGACATGACCTTCCGTTTTGAATCGTGGCACTATGGGGGGGGGGGGGGGGGGGGTATGTAAAGATGGCGAAGACGCACTGATGATTATAGTGATTGCAATGGCAGTAATGTTGATAGTGATAATCAAGATGCAAGTGGAGTTGATAAGGATGATGAGACAGATTGCAAGATGATAAACAAACACAATAATACTGATAAAGAACATAAAATGTCTATGATTAGATTAACCAAATGATAATTATCATAATAAAAATAATATTATCTCCGTGAAAATATCTATTTTAAGAGAAAAAAAAATACGATTTCAATCTCTATCATCAGCTGATATAAGCCAAACTATTCACAATGATAAGATTTTTAATTATTTTAGGAAATGTTAATTCTTCAATAACAGCATTATGATATTTATGACAATAAGATGATAACGCTCGGGTCGCTTTAAAGAAAGTCTTGAAAGTGTTGTTAATTACAATATCATAAAAGGTTAAAGGTCATGTATAAACTGTCTACGGTCATGTCAGTTGGTTGGCAGAAAGTGGTACTTAATATTGTTTCTGTTTGTCTGTCTGTCTGTTGCTACTTTTTATCTCCATCTCTCTCTCTCTCTCT
>BOPN01003858.1:65000-67500 GCA_017312705.2 Penaeus japonicus | reverse complement strand
ATATATATATATATATATATATATATATATATATATATATATATTTGCATGTTCGGGTTGTCGGTTTATGTAACCATGACCTGATACTATGTACATATATATATACAGGTTGCAGATATACACGAAAACGTAGTTATGCATATGATTAAGTAATTCTAAAAATATACATTAACCCGTAAGGGCACACCCACATGCGCAAACACATGCACACACACACACACACACACACACACACACACACACACACACACACACACACACACACACACACATGAAGTTAGTATTATGGTCTTCTCTCATCCTGTTTTTCTCTCCCTTCATTTCCTCTTGTATTTCCTTCTCCATCTTCTTATCCCCGTTCTTTCGCTGTCCCATTTTTTTCTCTTCCTTCCATCCCCTCGTTCTGACCCCCTCCCCCCTTCGCCTCCCCCTTACTCTCTCTCCTCCTCTTCCATCCTCTTTCTCATTCCATCCGGTCTTTCTTCCCCTCCTCTTCCTCCCCTTCCTTCCTCTTCTCTCCTCTTCCTTCTAATTCCTCGTCCTTCTTATGACCCCCTTCTCCCCTCCTCCTCCTCTGTCTCTCTTCCATCTTCTCACCTAATCCTCCTCCCCTCCTTTCTCTTCTCCCCCTCTTTCCTCTCCTCTCCCCTTCCTTCTGCTTTCTCATCCTCCATATGCTCCCCTTCTCCCCTTCCCTTCCTCTTCTCTCTCCTCCTTCTCCCCCTCCGTTCCTCCTCTCTCCTCTTTTCCTCCTCTCCTCCTCCTTATCTCCCCCCTCCCCTCTTCTCCCCCACCCGCTCCTTCTCTCCCCCCTCCCCCCACCTTTCCCCTTCTCCCCCCCATCCCCCACTTTTCCCCTTCTCTCCCCCCTCCCCCACCTTTCCCCTTCTCCCCCTCCCCAACCTCCTTCCCCTCCCCCCCATCCTCCTTCCTCCCCCTTCCTCTTCTCCTCCTCCCTCCCCAACCTCTTCTCCACCTCTGATTACCATTACGTCGGGGGTGTATGTATGTCTGCCTGCCCGTGGGGACCGGCCAGCCATTACCGCTGTCCGAGGCCCTATTATCGTAATTCCCCGGTGTCTGTAATACCCCGCTGACCGTCCGTCGAGCGCTCGCGGTGATAATAATCATGAGTTCGTGAGTGAACGCCTCGGTGGGTAGACCGCGTGATCGTTCACATCAGACACCTACGCGGGGGAGGGGGTACGGGGGAGGGGTGCGAGGGAGGGGGGATGGGGGTTGTATGCGTTTTTTAAACTTTTTAAAAAAAATCTTTTCTCTTTTCTTTCTTTCTTTTTTCTTTTTTTTTTGAACTTGTCAGTGTGGCCATATTTATATCTATCTATCTATCTATCTATCTATCTAGATATATCATCTTTCTCCCTTTACTCGTCGTTTGTGGCGTGTTTGAGTGCATGAATATTGTATAAAGGAGAGGAAAAGGTGTATGAGCGACAGAATAAACAAGGAAAGGACTCCCAACAAAAGAGGGCTCGCATGATCCATACACAGACGATCAGATCCGAGTTACACGGAGTTGGAAACGCCGCACGCGATCCTCTTTTGAAACATCTCCTCCCTCTTATACTTTTTTTGATTGGATCGAGTAGGAAGAAGAGGAGGTGGTGGTGGAGGAGGGAAAGGGGGTGGAGGAGGAAGAGGTGGAAGAGGTGGAGGAGGTGGTGGAGATTGAAGAGGGGGTGGAGGAGGAGGTGGAGGAGGTGGAGAAGGAGGAGGAGGAGGAGAGGGAGAAGAAGAAGAAGAAAAGGAGTAGGAGGAGGAAGAAGAAGAAGAAGAAAAGGAGTAGGAAGAAGATGAGAAAGAGGAGGAGGAGGAGGAGATGGAAGAAGAAGAAGAAGAACAGGAAGAAGAAGAAGAACAGGAAGAGGAGGAGGAGAAAAAAGTCAATAGCATTCCTTGTTTTTCTACCGTCGAAGTCGAAGGCATTTATGAGGTCGTTGAGTTTATAGATATATCTTCCACCTTCCTTTCCCCTCTTTCGCTCCTAAATCTAGAAGAAGAAGAAATAAAACAACAACAACGAATATCAGAAATAAGAGAAAGAGACAGCAAAGGAAGTAAAAAAAAAATAAAAAATAAATAAAATAATAATAATAATAAAAAAAAGAGAGAGAAAGAACGAAACCGAGACATTTCTTACCACCAAAAAAGGAGAAGGAGAAGGAGAAGAAAGAGGAGGAGAAGGAGGAGGAAGAGGAGGAGGAGTAAGAGGAGGAGGAGGAGGAGGAGTAACCGCGCGCCATTGTTACGAGTGACAACGCAGGTCGTGAGCACAGTGCCATCTTTTATTCATCAGCAAACACTGGGCGCAGACACACTCACGCTACTGACAGATCATAATTACGGGGTTGAGCTGGGTCGCACGCGCGTTTCGGGGAGGAGGAGGAGGAGGAGGAAGGAGGAAGGAGGAGGGAGGAGGAGGGGGGAGGAGGGTGAAGGGGGGAAAAGGGAAGAAGGAGGAGGAAGGAGGGAGGAGGGA
>BOPN01003858.1:50000-52500 GCA_017312705.2 Penaeus japonicus | reverse complement strand
TCTGTTTCCATTTCACTCACTTTATCTGTTTTTTTTCCCTCTTTGTTTATTCCTGTCTTTTTACTCTCTCTTTGATACACACAAAAGAAAAAGAAAAAAGAAAGAAAGAAAAAACAACAACTCTAAAACGTATGGCAGTAAATTTTAATATTTCACCCTAGCCCCCCTCCCCTCCCCCCCACTCGTCAAGTACTACCAAAAGCACCTTGGGACACATAGGTTATATCCCCCCCCCTCCATTGTACTCCCCCTCAAAATCCACCACCCTTCCCACCCCCTTCTCATACCCCTTACCTATCCCCCATACCCCCTCCCTCATCCATACCCAACACCCTTCCCATCCCCCTTCCATATCCCCACTCCCATACCCCCCTCCCCCATCCATACCCAACAGCCTTCCCATCCCCCCTCCCATACCCCTAATACCCCACCTACCCTCCCCCTCCTCCTCCCCCTACCCCACCCCACCCCTAATACCCCACCTACCCTCACCCTAACCCCCTCCCTCCCCCACCCACACCCCTCCCCATCCCCCCTCCCTCCTCCACCCACGTACCCCCTCCCTCCTCCACCTACCCTAACCCTAACCCCCTCCCCATCCTCTCCCCCAACCCCATCCCCCTACCCCCCTTCCTCCCATCCCCCACCCCCCTCTTCAATAACTCAACAATGACAAACAATCTCAACACCCATCCAATGGCTTTTGCAAATGGCCGCCGCTTGTCCCAACGCGACCCTCGCTAATACTCAATGTGTCCCGAGTTCTCCATAAAGTCATCTTGGTTTCTAAGTCTCAAAAGTCTCTCTCTCGTAAACAAAGGCGCGGGGTGGGGGTGGGAGGTGGGGGAGGGGGGGAGACACGTTCATGGGCGGTGGACACGTGTCATATATTCTCTCTTTCTCTCTTTGTCTGTTTTTGTCTGTCTGTCTGTCTCTCTCTCTTTGTTTGTTTGTCTGTCTCTTCTTCATTGTCTCTTTTTCTCTATTTGTGGCTATTTCTCTCTCTCTTTCTCTCTTTCTGTATCTGTGTCTGTCTGTCCCAGTCTCTCTCTTTCTCTCTCTCTCTCGCTCTCTTTCTCCCTGCCCCTTTCTCTTTCTCTCTGTCTCTCTCTCTCTCCATTATTTGTACATTTTTGGTTGTTTGTTCTTCTCTTTTATTTGTTGTTTTAATGTTGTTATTTATCTATTTATGATGATATTTGTTACTACTGCTACTAAAATAGTTAGTAGTATGATATATTTATTAATTCATCTATAATCATTATCATTATTTATTACTATAATTATTATCATTGACATCATCATTTTCATTATCATCATTGTTATTAGCGTTACTAAAACCCTTATTATTATCATCATTAACATTCCTACTACAACTATCATCATTATTATCACTATTATTGCCACTATCAATATTGTTATTGTCACAATTACCCTTATCATCCATACTATCATCGTCATTATCATCATCATTATCATTATCATCATCATCATTTCCATCATCATCATCATCACCAATCAGTCCCAATCGTCAATCAAACTCCCAACCAACCGAATAAATCCTTACAATCCCTAAACACATACCAATCACACTGTAAAAAAAAAAAAAAAAAAAAAAAAAAAAAAAAACACGTTTGGAACATGATCCCTCACCCTTGGAACAGTGTATCATAATCGCCATCCCTTAATTTCTCCAAATCATGCAATCTGTATTCTCTTGCTTCTTGCTCTTTCAATTGCTCTCTAATTTCAAGTTAGTCGTCTCTGGTGATGATCTTTTTGGTTCCTTCTAAGAATTTTTTTGTTGTGTCTAAGAATTGCGAATAAAGATAATTTTGAGGAATGGATGAAAACAAAAAACAAACAAAAAAGGACTATGGGTACAAGTAAGCGAAGGTACATACAAACAAACATGGAATGAACTCAAACGAGCGAACAGACAAACAAACGAATATCTAAAGAAACACAACTAACAAAGAAGCAAACATACGAACCAACAAACACGCATACAAACAAACGCACATACAATAAAAGAAACAAATATACAAACAAACGCATACAAACAAATGATCATCTAAACAAATACAACAAACCTACAAACCAACAAACCAGCATTAAAACAAACAAGCGAACATACAAACAAACAAACAAACAAAGCCTAAAAAAACGAACACACAAACAAACAAACAAAGCAATTAACCAAGAAAAAAAAAGAAAAGAAAAAAATGAAATATATAATAAAATTAGTGATATCAACCTTCATAACATAGCGTGATTTTGGCTCCTTTTCACTGCAATTATTCTAATCAACAGAAGAATGTGTGAGGTAATTATTGAAATAGTGCTCTCTAATAGAAACGCCACGGTGTCGTGCCACTCGCGGCGAGAGATTAGTGCTGAGGTCAAAATCCGACACTTTGACTTGACACAGAATTGCAGGAAGGATAAACAATATTCGTTTTTTTTTTTTTTTTTTTTTTTTTTTTTTTTTTGGCTTTCG
>BOPN01003858.1:35000-37500 GCA_017312705.2 Penaeus japonicus | reverse complement strand
TCTCTCTCTCTCTCTCTCTCTCTCTCTCTCTCTCTCTCTCTCTCTCTCATCTATGTTTTCTTAGGGGTTCATTTTAATCTGATAGACGATTGCATATCTCGGCCAGTAGTTTCGATGTCGGATCGACGTCTCTTGCGATTATCTAAAGAAAAGAAATTGATGCTGTAAATGATTTTCTGCAATTAGCAAGCCCCGAGAGAGAGAGAGAGAGAGAGAGAGAGAGAGAGAGAGAGAGAGAGAGAGAGAGAGAGAGAGAGAGAGAGAGAGAGGGTGAGAATGAGAGAGAGAGAGAGAGAGAGAGAGAGAGAAAGAGAGATGGAGAGAGAGAGAGAGAGAGAGAGGAAGTCAAAGAGAGAGAGAGAGAGACACAGAGAGATAGATAGATAGACAGAGAGAGAGAGAGAGAATTGATATCAAGACATCGCTACGGGCAGAGAAAGTAAAAACACATCTGAAACAGACACACACACACACACACACACACACACAATCACACACACACACACACACATACACAATCACGCACACACAATCACACACACACACAAATACACACGCACTCAAGTATGACCACATGCAAACCCACGTACACACAGAACAGTCAACTACATTCTCCCTTCTCCCTCAGCCCCACCCCATCCCCCCTCATACTTCAACCCCCCCCCTTTTCCCCCTTTCCCCCTTCCCCCTTCCCCCACCCACTCCTCACACCCCTAAAATAGCGATCTCCACAGTATACAGACAACGTTATAAATCATCACAGACAACAAAAGGCCAAAGTTTTCGGAATTTTGAACACAGCTTAGTTGGGCGCATTGAACTCTCATAAATAAATATATATATATATATATATATATATAGATAGATAGATAGATAGATAGATATATATATATATATATATGTATATATATATATATATATATATATATATATATATATATATATATATATATATATATATATGATATCGTCTAATCAAAGTAATAAAAAAAAACGGCGTTTAAAATCCTTTGCCCCCCCCCCAAAAAAAAAAAAAAAAAAATCCTTTCCCTCACCCCCCCCCAAAAAAAAAAAGAATTAAAAATAGAAATAAAATAAAATACATATACGAATCGAGGGATAAATGTTGTCGAACGGACGTCATATGCGAAGCTAATGATATCAAAAGATAGACAATAGATTACAGCGTGTGAATGTAAAACCTCATTGGTCGATAGTGCACCAGTGATTGATTGACCGATGGTTATAAGCGTCTGATGGTGTCGGTGCGATGGTGTTTATTGTGAGAGAGTGTATATATTATCTGTATCTGTCTGTGTGTCGATTTAATGGATCTATCCATGATTCATCCGTCCATCTATTTGTGTATCTATCTGTGATCTATTGGGTCGTATACTTGTTTGCTCTCCCTGGGAGGTACTTAGAGCGAGTGAGTACGAATCCCAGTCAGGGTGGGTTGTACAGCTATACTGAGTCCATCTTACGTATTTGTTTGTACTTTGGTATAGTGATAGATAGATAGATTGATTGATAGATAGATAGGTAGATTGAGAGAGAGTTTGAGAGATAGATAGATTGAGAGAGAGAGAGAGAAAGAAAGAGAGAGAGAGAGAGATATATATATATATATATATATATATATATAGAGAGAGAGAGAGAGAGAGAGAGAGAGAGAGAGAGAGAGAGAGAGAGAGAGAGAGAGATTGAGAGAGATTGAGAGAGAGAGAGAGAGAAAGAGAGAGAGAGAGAGAGAGAGAGAGAGAGAGAGAGAGAGAGAGAGAGAAAGATAGATAGATAGATATATAGATAGATAGATAGAGAGAGAGAGAGAGAGAGAGCGAGAGAGAGAGAAAGAGAGAGAAAGGGAAAAATAGATAGAGATAGGAAACAGGCAGGAGAGAAAAGAGAACATAATATAAACAATTATATAAAGATCCTTGCCATCATATGTTTACATATACTATATTCTCTCAATATCCTATATTCCTATATTTAGCCATCAATAAATCTTTATACATATCTTTCTAACTTTCTATCAATAACGTGTTTCCACCTCTCTGCTTATATATACATATACATATATACAGATAAGTGTGTGTGTGCGTTCATGTATGCACTTTTAATAGGTACATTTGCATACGACCCGCGCCTTCATTGTAGCAGCTAAATGCCAGTCCCCCTCCATGAATTTACTAATATATTAAGAAATTCGGTGCATATTAAATGGTTTAAATGAAAAATGTATAATGGAAATGTTTTTTTTTTTTTTTTTTTTTTTTTTTCTTCGTCTTTTTTCTTTCTGTTTTTTTTCTTTTTCTTTTTCTTCTCTCCCTACCTCCTCCTCTCTTTCTTGTTTGGTGTTTCTCACGTATTGTCTCTTCCTCTGGTCTATTTTTTTTCTTCTTCTTTTTTTCTCCTCCTCCTCCTTCTCCTCCTCCTTCTTCTTCTCCTCCACCCTCACCAACTTCTCTACTTCCTCCTCTTCTTCCTCCACCGTCAC
>BOPN01003858.1:27500-30000 GCA_017312705.2 Penaeus japonicus | reverse complement strand
TTTGTGTATGTGTATGTTTGTGTGCCTGTGTTTTATGTGTGGAGGGGTGGGGAGGGATGTTTGTTTGTTTGTTTCTTTGTGGGTGGGTGGTGGGGGGGAGGGTATTTGCTTGTTTATGTGTGCTTGTTTGTGTGCATATGTGTGTGGTGGGGGTGTTTATTTACGTGTATCTGTTTGTGGGTGTGTGGTGGTTGTTTGTCCGTATGCGTAAGTGAAAGATTATTTCTAATACGTAGATGCTTTAGTATAGAAGCATATCTATGCATACGTACGTGCTTGTGCGTGCTTCCGAGGGCGTGACGACCCCCCCCCCCCAAGCACACATAGAGGGAGGTGATGTCAGCAGACCAAGAGACGCCAACTGAGACTAAGGACTTACTCGAACATCTGGACACTTCGAGGAGGAGGCAGCGAGTCACCCTTCAGAGATGTGGTACAGTCCGTCAGTCTGGAGGAGGAGGAGGAGGAGGAGGAGAAGGAGGAGGAGGAGGTGGACGGCGAAGAGGAGGAGGAGGAGGGGGAAGGAGGAGGAGGAGGAGTAGGAGGAGGAGGAGGAGGGGGGAGGGAGGAGGAGAGGGGGAGGAGGAGGAGGAGGAGGTGGAGGAAGGAGAAGAGGAGGAGGAGGGAGGGGCAAGGAGAGGAAGAGGAGGAGGAGGATGAGGAAGGAGAATGAGAAGAAGACTGTATGGAAGAAGAATAAGATTCCTAACCCACCCAAACCCACTTCCAACCCACCTCATCTCATCCTAACCCACTCCAACCTTCCTCAATCCAATTCCAACCCATCCTAGCCCAGCACGACCCACCTCCAACCCTCCTTAACCCACTCCAATCCACCCCAACCCATCCCAAGCCTCCCAAGCCCACCCCAAGCCCACCCCAACCCACCTCAAGCCCACCCCAAGCCACCCAAACCCACTCTGACCCACTCCAACCCACCTCCAATCCACCCCCAACCCACCAAGAAGCCCCAAAGCAGCCAACCCCCCCCTGCCGCACGCGACTCTCAACCAACCAAGAATCACATAAATTTACGCTGTCAACATTTCTGTGCCGATGATGAATCGACGGAGCGGAAGTCGGGGGGGAGGGGGGGGGAGTTGTGAGAGAGATGGGGGTGGGGGTAGGGTGGGGGGGTTTGAGAGAGATGGGGGGTGGGGGTGGGGTGGGGTGGGGGGTTGTGAGAGAGATGGAGGGTGGGGGTGGGGGTGGGGGGTTGTGAGAGAGATGGGGGGTGGGAGTGGGGGTGGGGTGGGGGGGTTGTGAGAGAGATGGGGAGTGGGGGTGGGGTGGGGGGTTGTGAGAGAGATGAGGGGTGGGTGTGGGGACAGGGTGGGAGGGAAGGGGTTAATGATGGGGGGTGGGGTTGGGGACAGGGTGGGAGGGAAGGGGTTAATGATGGAGGGGAGAGGGAGGGGTTTATAGGGGAGATGGGGGCGGGATGGGGAGAGGGAAGAAGTTGATGATGATGGGGGGAAGGAGAGAGGGGGGGAGGGGTTAAAGGAGGGAGAGGTGGTGGGGACGGGGGGGGGAAGGAGTTAATGATGGGGGGAGGGGGTGAGGAGGGGGAATGGGGGAGGGGTTTTAAGGAGAGAGGGGATGGGGAGAAGTTGATGATGATAAGGGGGAAGAGGGGCGGGGAGAGGGGAAGGAAAGGGGAATAGGAGACAGAGAGGAGGGGAAGAAGAGTGAGGGAGGGACGAGGAAGGGGGAAGAAGGGAGGAGGATTAAGAGGGAAGGAGGGTGGAGACGGGATCTAAGAAGAAGATGAAAGGAGAAGAGACAAGAGGAAGAGGGGATGAGGAAGAAGAAGAGAGCCAAGGAAGAGGAGGAAGAGGAAGAGGAGGAGGAGGAAGAATAAAGTCAAGGTGTAGCGGAGTCGAGGAGGAGGAGAAGGAGAAGGAGAAAGAGTTGAAGAGGAGGAGGAGGAAGAGGAGGAGGGGGGGGGTAGGCGACAGAGGGGAGAGAAGGGGGGGGGGTCATGATAACAGGGCACAGAAAAGACCGCAAAGATGATCACAGAATTCAGAATGTAATGATTTACCTAGAGATTTTTTTTTAAGGGGGGGGGGGGGGGTTAAGAAGGATGACTTAAGCTGTTGCTTTTGACAGCTTTATTTTTGTTGATTCTTGTGTTTATTTTTACTTGTTTAGCTTTTGGATTAGTATCCTATCAATGCTTTGTTATTTTTTATCTTTTTGTTTTTTGGCTCTTGTTATCTGTATCCTTGTTATTATTGTTATTATGATAATTCTAATAATGATGATGATTATCATTATTACCTGAACCGCCATCATTTACATTATCATTGTAACCATCAATATTATTTTTGATATAATTATCATGAACAGATTCAGATTGTAATATTCCAATTTTAAAATTTAAACAATCTATTTTTTTCATAGTTCTGATTCTTCTTCTTTATCATTTTCTTCTCCTTTATCCTTCTACACTTTTTTTTTGTTTTGTTTTTGCCTTCTTCCATTTTCATCTCCCTTT
>BOPN01003858.1:15000-22500 GCA_017312705.2 Penaeus japonicus | reverse complement strand
AAACACGCCCCGCCAGGCTTGCCAACCTTCCGTCCTCCCTCGCCACGGCTGCCAACCGAATTCAAAATATCCTAGACCAAAGGAGAAAAAAAGGATTATTAAAAAAGTTACATGGGTTGTAGGGCAGGAGGGGGGTTTAGTTTGTTTGTTTTATTTGTCCGTATGTTTTTATGATATAGAAATGATGATGATATTGACGATGGTAAGGCTGGATAATCTTAGAAAAGAGCGGGGGAAAAATTGCATCTGGGTCTTTAGCAACACTGTTTACTACCGACAGCTACAGCCGTCGTGTATTTTTTTTTTATTTTTTCGTTTTTTTTTTATTCTAAGGCGAATGGCGCATTTTTTCATAAGTATCACATGAGCAGATCACGAAAGACTTACAACTTCTCGCGCTCTCCTTGTTAGTTATTAGGTACGCTAGTTAGAGTTTGTTAGATGATCTCCACTTGTGACGAGAAGGACTGTGTTATGTTGTTTGAAAAAGGTGTTTGTGTGTGGTGTCGTTTTTATCCAGTTTTTGTTTTTGTTTTTGTTTTTCCCTGTTTCTGTTTATTTCTATGTTTCTTTTTTTCATTTTCTGTCTCTCTGTCTCTGGTTCGGTCTCTGTCTGTATGTCTCTCTCTCTCTCTCTCTCTCTCTCTCTCTCTTTCTCTCTCCCTCTCCCTCCCTCCCTCCCCCTCCCTCCCCCTCCCTCCCCTCCCCCTCCCCCCTCCCCCTTTATCTCCCTCACATTAAATTAATATAATCACAAAAAAAAAAAAAAAAAAAAATCCACATGTAACATAACCTTCTTGATAAAAGCTTACACATTCAACAGTTCATTAAAAGTAATTATGCAAGCAATGCCGTTGACAAAGCAACTTTAAAATGTTCATTTATTGTGCAATAAATGTTGGTTATCAACACATCTTTCTCGGGATGATGACGGGAACAATTTGGATTAAATTGATATTGCTGTTATCATTGTTATCATTGCAGTGTTTCGTAATGTTTATCATTATTTTCATTATTGTTATTTTGGTGTTATTGCCATTACCATGATAAAGTCATGATGATAACAACGATGATAATAATGATTATCATTGTTTATTGTCAATACTATTATCATTATTATTATTGTTATCGTTATGATTGTCATTACCATTATTGCTACTTCTATTATCATTGTCATTCTTATCATCACGATCTCCTTCAACATGACCGTCATCATCATCATCATCATCATCATCATCATTATAACAGAGACAGGTCATTATACCTGCATTTATTTTTAACTTTTTCTACTTTCAATTATTTTATTTTTGTTTCTATTTTATTTTATTTTGGTTCTACTTCCCATCTTCGTAGTTTTCTTCTCTTTTCTTTTCTCTGCTTTTTTGTCATTCTTTCTAATCTACTTCATTCATTTTTTATTTATCTTTTCAAATCGTGATTATCTCTTAATCCCTTTTCTTATTTTTCCTTTTCCAAATTCCTGTTTATTTTCTTCTTCTTCTTCTTCTTCCTCTTCCTCCCCCCTCCCCATCGTCCTTCTTCTCTTCCTTCGCCTCTTCTTTCTCTTCCTTTCCGTCTATGATGATATCAATGATAATGATAATGATGATAATAATGATAACAATATCAACAATGATAATGATGATAATAATGATAACAATATCAACAATGATAATGATGATAATGATGGTAATGACAATGATGATAATGATTGATAATGATAATGATCATGATGATAATAGTAATAAAGGTCATTATCAATATTATCATTATTATCATCATCTTTATTATTATCATTATTAACATTCTATTTCTTAGTAGTGCAACTTAACCTACCCCCTTATCCCCGTACCCACTCCCTCGCCCTCCCCCTTTCCCCTCTTTCTCCCCTCTCCTACTCCTCTCCCTTTTCTCTCCTCTCCTTCCCTCTTTTCCCTTTTCTCCTCTCCTCCCTTCGTTCCTTCTTTCCTTCCCCTTTCCCCTTCCTTCATCTTAATCTTCCCTCCCTCCCCCCTTCTTCCCCTCACCCTTACCCCATTCCCTCTACCCCATTCCCCCTCCCTCCCATTATCTTCCCCCTCCTCCCGCTCCTTCCTATCTCCTTATTCCTCCCATCTCCTCTCCCCTCCCTCTCCCCCTCCCCCTCTTCCCTTTCCATCCCTCTCTCCTAGCCCCTCCTCCCTCACTCCTTCCACCCCCACCCCCTTTATCTACCCTCCTCTCTCCCTCCCCCTTTATCCACCTCCCTCCACCTAATCCCCCTCCCCCTCTCCATCCCTCCACCTCGCCCCCCCCGTCTATCCCCCTTTCCCCAGCCCCTCCCACTCCCCCATCCCTCCCCCTCTCCATCCCTTCACCTAACCACCCCTCTCCCCCTCCTCCCCTCCCTCCACCTCGCCCCCCCCCGTCTATCCCCCTTTCCCCAGCCCCTCTCACCCCACTTCCCCCTCCCCTCCTTCCCTCCCACTTCCCCTTCCCCTCCCCTCCCTCCCTCCCCATCCCTCCCCTCCCTCCCTCCCACTTCCCCTTCCCCTCCCCCCCCTCCCTCCCTCCCTCCCTTCCTGACGCACCCAAGATGGACACGTTACATGTCGTGTCAAAAAGTTCAGACAATCAAGACAATTTCGCGACAGTCAGTCCAGTGATCCTGTCTTGTGTTTTATCATTATTATTATCATTTTATTTTTTATTATTATTCTTTTTTTTCTTGGTGGATTTTTTTTATTTTATAGATTTTCTTATTCGTTTTTTTTTTTTTTTTTTTTTTTTTTTTTTTTTGGGGGGGGGGGGTATGTATGTCTGTCTGCCTTTTCTTTTCTTTCTTTCTCTTTTGCTTTTTTTTCTCTCTTCTCTCTCTTTCTCTTGCTCTCTCACACTTTCTGTTTCTCCCTTTCTTGTTTTCTTTCTCTTTGTCTCTTGCATTCTCTCTCTATGTTTTCTTCTCTTTCTCTCTTTCTCATTCTCCGTCTCTCTCTCTCTCTTTCTCTCTCTCTCAAAGTAATAATTTTTACACATTTCACACTAAATGATACCCTTTCCTCATTACACATCAAGAAGAAAACATATTTTCCATAATTCGTAATTCATAACACACTTTAATTACGTAATAATTTTCGTTATTACACTGCAAAGTCCGTTTTTCTTACTAAACTTTCATGATACTTAGTACCCTGGATTTTTTTTTTCTCTTATTTCTCTTACCCTCTCTCTCTCTCTCTCTCTCTCTCTTTCTCTCTGTCTGTCTGTCTGTCTCTCTCTCTCTCTCTCTCTTTCTCTCTCTCTCTCTAATCAATTTCTGTTTCCGTTCACTGACAAAGAGAGTCAGAGAGAGAGAGAGAGAGAGAGAGAGAGAGAGAGAGAGAGAGAGAGAGAGAGAGAGAGAGAGAGAGAGAGAGAGAGAGAGAGAGAGAGAGAGAGAGAGAGAGAGAGAGAGAGAGAGAGAGAGAGCAAGAGAGAGAGAGAGAGAGAGAGAGAGAGAGAGAGAGAGAGAGAGAGAGAGAGAGAGAGAGAGAGAGAGAGAGAGAGAGAGAGAGAGAGAAAGCAAGAGAGAGAGAGCAAGAGAGAGAGAGAGAGAGAGAGAGAGAGAGAGAGAGAGAGAGAGAGAGAGAGAGAGAGAGAGAGAGAGAGAGAGAGAGAGAGAGAGAGAGAGAGAGAGAGAGAGAGAGAGAGAAAGCAAGAGAGAGAGAAAGCAAGAGAGAGAGAGAGAGAGAGAAAGAGAAAGAGAAAGAGAAAGAAGAAAAGAAAAGAAAAGATAAAAACAAAAACAGAAACAGACACACAAGGACCAGACAAAAAAGAAAACGGCGAACCTGCGTGATAGCAAGCAGTCGCGAGGCCAAACCTTTTTTTCTTTTTCCTTTTTTTTTTCATTTAACCTTTTT
Source organism: Penaeus japonicus (assembly GCA_017312705.2). Classification (NCBI taxonomy): domain Eukaryota; kingdom Metazoa; phylum Arthropoda; class Malacostraca; order Decapoda; family Penaeidae; genus Penaeus; species Penaeus japonicus. The sequence goes on along the minus strand of BOPN01003858.1, from coordinate 18,619 downwards.
TTTTTCATTAATGGCTCTTCACTCTTTCATCGGGAAATTTTACGAGCAGCGAAGGGGCAAAGCTAGCGTTTGTCTCGAGCTCAAACTCTCAATAGCCAGTGGTGCGAGGGGGCACTTCCTCCAGCCAGTCGTAGAATTTCAAATTTGATGGTCGTTTGCGCACGTATGGCTCGCCAACACATACATGGCGTGGATGTTTGTGTTTTTTTTCTTTGTGTGTGTGTGTGTGTCTTTGTTTTTGTTTTTGTGGGGGTTTGTTTGTTTGTTTGTTTGTTTGTTTGTGTGTTGGGGTTGGGTGGGGATGGGGGTATGTGTTTGTGTTTGTGTCTGTGGGTAGGTGTATGTGAGTATTTGTTTTGTGTTTGTTTGTGTATGTGTGTATGTGTGTGTTTGTGTGTTTGTGTGTTTGTGTCTGTGGGTAGCTGTATGTAGCTGTGTATGTATGTGTGTGTGTGTGTGTGTGTGTGTTTGCGTGTGGGTGTATGTGTATACGTGTGTGTTTGTGTTTGTGTGTATGTGTATACCTTCTTTTTACATGTGTTCGAGTATACATGTTAATGCATTTATATGTACGAAAACCCGTATACACAAGCTGATATATGTATACACGAGCTTAAGAGTTGAATTTCTTAGCATCATTGATCATAACAAACAAATGATTAGCGTTCATGGTGACTTTAATAAGCTGTGCAATTCATGCTCTTTATCCTGCAACAAAGTGAACAATGAACAGTGGTTGAACTTCCATAATGACAGCAATTTAGTCTTTGTTGTAGGGACAATCTCCTCCGGCAGTGATAGAAATTGATCTTGTATATAATGCTTTGTATAAACACTCAAAGTGGACATTAGCTTTGTTGTGTTGACTGTAGGACATATCAGAGGAATATACATACAAATGAACTGTACACACACACACACACACACACACACACACACACATACATACACACACACACACACACACACAGTATGTATTTACGTGTATATAAAAAGATGTACATATACACATATGCACTCGAGTATGCACACAAGTGTGTATGTAAACATGTACACACACACACACACACAAACACACACAAACACACACACGAACATAGAAAAAAGCGAATTCTTACCCTAAGTACTGCCCTGCAAGTAGGAAAATCTGCAATGCGCATATATTGCAAAGTAGGTTTGTATGTCTTGCCAAAAAATGCAATTAGAAAATGAGGATAAATACCTACCACCCCCCTCCCCTATCCCTACCCCTACCCTTACCTATTTTGATTTCATTTTATTTTTTTATTATTATTTTTTTTATCCTGTTAACTTGAATGGAAAAATATATATGTATATATACGTTTACGGTTGGACAAAAAGATGATCGTCTGCATCGAAAAAATATAAAGAAAGAAAAATGAATAAATATATATATATTTTTTTCTGTTATACTTTTTCATGTATTTCGTGTTGTTTTTCTATCCTGTTTTTCTTCTTTTTTCTGTTATTATCATTTTTTCTCTCTTTTTCATTTTTTTTCTTCTTCGTCTTTTTTCTTCTTTCTTCTTCTATTTTTTCCTCTTCTTTCTTTATTTTTTTTCTCAGTTTTTCTTCTTCTTCTTGTTTTTATCTTGTTCTTTTTTTTATTCTCCTTTTCCTCCTTCCTCTTTTCTACTTCTTTCTGCCTCCTTCCTCCCTTCTCCCTCCCTTCCTCCTTCTCCCTCCCTCCCCCACTCCCTCCTTCCCTCCTCTTCTCTCCACCCTCCCTCTTCCTTCCTTCCCTCCTCTTTTTTTCCTCCCCCCTACTACATCCTACTCCCTCCCTCCCCCATTCCCTCCTTCCCTCCATTCCCCTCCTCCTTCTTCCCTCCCCCACTCCCTTTTCCCTCTTCCCCACCCCAATCCCTCCTCCTCCCAACTCCCCCACTCCCTCTTTCCCTCCCCCCTCTTCCCTCCCACACTCCCTCCTTCCCTCCCCCACTCCCTCCTTCCCTCCCCACACACACTCCCCCTCTTCCCTCCTTCCCTCCCCCTCCCCACACACTCTCCTCCTTCTTCCCCTCCCCCACTCCCTCCTCCTCCTTCCCTCCTCCATTCCCCCACTCCCCCACACACCCCTCCCTCCTCCTTCCTCCCCCCAAAGCACAATCTCGCACAATCATACATCCATCTATATGATCTAATAAGATTGCAATTGCTCTCGTGTTTACGCTTGTCTGTTGGCAAATAGAAAGCCACAAAGATGCGCAAATAAGTACATGAATTATGTAAACCCGCCTGTGCTTCGTTCTGTGTTTTGATGTTTACGGATTTTGTTGAACGATTCGGAATGAGGTGGGGTTGAGGGGAGAGTGGGGTTGAGGAAGGGGGGAGGGGTTGAGGGAGAGGGGTGGGGGAGGGGGAGGAGGAGAGGGGAGGGGGTAGGGAGAGTGGGGGGAGGGGAGTGGGGGATTGGGGGGTAGGGGAGAGGGGGATTGGGGGGTAGGGGAGAGGGAGGGGTTGAGGTAGAGTGGGGGAGGGGGGAGGGGTTGGGAGAGAGGGAGGGGGTGGGGGATTGGGGGGTAGGGGAGAGGGAGGGGGGAGAGGGAGGAGGAGGGGGAAGGGGAGAGAGGGAGGGGTTGAGGGAGAGTGGGGGAGGGAGGGGGGAAAAGAGAGAGAGAATGGAGAGAGAGATAGGGGAGGAAGGAAGGGAGGGGGGAGGGAAAGAGAGAGGGAGGAAGGTAGGGAAGGAAGGAAGGAGGGAGAGGAGGGAGGAAGGGAGGAAGGGAGGGAGGAAGGGAAGGGATGGGAGATGTGAGAGAGGAAGAAGAGAGAAAGAGAGGGGGGAGAGAGAGGGAAGGGGAGAGAGAGAGAGAGAGGGAGAGAGAGAGGGAGGGGAAAGAGAGGGGGAGGGGAGAGAGAGGGCGAGAGATAGAGATAGAGAGAGAGAGAGAAAGAGAGAGAGAGAGAGAGAGAGAGAGAGAAAGAAAGAGAGGGAGGGAGGGGAGAGAGGGAAGAGAGAGAGATAACAAGAACATCATGAATAACAACAACAACAATAAGATGATGTTGCAGTCAATGACGGTAAAAGTAATAGCAATAAAGCAACAGCACTAATATTGCTAACGTCAACAATTGCAATCTGCTTTGCGGATGATTGCAATGTGCAAAAATAACAAATAGATAACAACAACAACAAAAATAATAATAACAACAAACCTTCAGTCTGTTTTGGTAACATAAAAACATACACCTCATACATCACATATATAAAACATAGACCCCATTCCTAAAAACATACACCACATACATAAAACATACACCACATAGACAACATTCACACACATAAAATCACACACATAAAATAATACACATCATACATAAAAACATACACCTTACACATAAAAACATACACCTTATACATAAAACCAAAACCACATACCATAAAACATAAACCAGATACCACAACAACACAGCTGTCTCAACGTGCGACTGAGCCAGCGACTGCAGTCTGTTGCGGATAATGACTGCCATGCGAATTATCGTCTCCAAGCGACCGTCCGAAATCTCTCTCTCTCTCTCTTTCTCTTTCTCCCTCTCTCTCGCTCGTTCGCTCTCTCTCTCTCTCTCTCTCTCTCTCTCTCTCTCGCTCGTTCGT
>BOPN01003858.1:0-2500 GCA_017312705.2 Penaeus japonicus | reverse complement strand
ATGATAATAGGATGAAGAAGAAAAAAGAATGGTAATAATAATAATGATGATGATAATTATAGTGATAATGTTCATAGTAGTAATGATAATTAAAACATTAATAACAATAGTGATGACAATAACAATGATAATGAGCGTAACAATCATAACAATATATATATATATATATATATATATATATATATATATATGTATTTCTATATATGATAATGATAATGATAATCATAATACTGATAATGACAATGATAATAATGCAATTAGTAATAATAACAATAATAATTATAATGATAACAATAATTACAATAACATCAACAACAAAAACATTAATAATCATCATCATAATGCTAACGATAATCATAACCATAATGACATTGACATTAATGATGATATATAAGAAACAACAATAAATAACTTGATTAAGGAAAATAAAACCGAATAAATGGAAGGACAGGCCAGTGCACGCGCGCCATGCCATGTCTACTCGTCACAAGAGGTAGTTAATAATTCCACTTTCCTCCTTCTCCTCTTTCTTCTTCTTCTTCTTCTTCTTCTCCTCCTCCTCCTCCACCTCCCCATCTCCTACCCATCCCCTCCTACTCCTCCTTTTCCCCCCATCTCCTCCCCTTCCCTCGCCCCCCCCCCCCCACCCATCTCCTACCGCCCCTCATTCTCCTCCCTATCTACTACCCCTCTTATCCTCTTCATTCCCCTCTACCCTTCCTTTCCCCCATCTCATCCTCATCCCTCCCCTACCCTTCCTCTCTTCCCTCTCCCTTCCCCCATCTCCCCCCTCCCTTCCCCCATCTCCTCCTCCTCTTCCCCTATCTCATCCTCCTCTTCCCCCTCCCTTCCCCCATTTCCTCCTCCCATTCCCTTCCCCCCTCCCATTCCCTTCCTCTCTACCCCCTCCATCCTCAATTTCCTCATCCTTCCCCCTCCCTTACTCTTCCTCTCTCTACCCCCTCCCCTTCCCTCTCTCTTCCCCTTCCCCAATCTCTTCCCCCTCCCCTTCCCCTCTCCTTCCCCCTTCCCCACCCCTTCCCCCTCCCCCGCCCGCTATCCTGTCCCCAAGCAAGAAGAGCAAACAGCACAGGGCTTCCGAGCGTGCGAGATTCGTGCCCCGAGCAGCCACCGCCAGCCTGTCGATCTACCGCTTAAACATCGTAAAATATTGAGAAGCATCTGCGAGCGGATGCAAATGAGCATTGCATTTACAAAAAAAAAAGTATGAAAAAAAGAAGAGAGAGAGAGAGAGAGAGAAAGAGAAGAGAAGAGAAAAAAAAAACACATCCCTAATATTTTACCAGTAAACAGATCGTGCCTGTGTGTGTTTACTCCCGGCGCCCCAACTCGGGCCGTTTCTCGGAAACTGCGAGAAACTGCGATATGGACGCTTTTTTTAAGGGACACCTAAACGGTCTTCGTACTTTTTATTTCGATCTCTTTCTGTCTGTCTGTTTGTCTGTCTGTCTGTTTGTCTGTCTGTCTCTGTATCTGTATCTCTTTCTTTCTCTCTCTCTCTCTCTCTCTCTCTCTCTCTCTCTCTCTCTCTCTCTCTCTCTCTCTCTCTCTTCTTGTTTTGTATCTCTCTGCATCGTCGAGAGTCCTCCATCTACCTCTTCGCTTTTGAAGAGGAGAGTACCAGAGGAATCTTGAAAGGTGTCTTTGAATTCATAATTAATCGCGGGATTCTTCTCCCTCCTTCCTCCCTTTCCCTCCTCCCTACCTCTCTCCCTCCTCCCTTTTCCTCCTCCCTCCTCCCTTTTCCTCTTTCCTCCCTCTTTCCCTCCTCCTTACCTCTCTCTTTCTTCCTTTTTCTCCTTCCTCCCTCTTTCCCTCCTCCTTACCTCTCTCCCTCTTCCTTTTTCTCATTCCTCCCTCTTTCCCTCCTCCCTACCTCTCTCCCTCTTCCCCTATCTCCTTCCTCTCTCTCTCCCTCCTCCCTCTCTACTTCCTTTTCTCTTCATTCTTCCTTTTTCCTATCCTCTCCTTCCTCCCTTTTCCTCCCCTTCAAGTCCTTTCATATTCTTTCCCTCCCCCTATTCCTCTCCTTCTGAATTTCTATCTCCTTCCTCCCTCCTCTTTCTTTCTACCATCCTCCCTCCTTTCTCTCTTTCTCTCTCCCTCCCTCTCTTCCAAAAGAGGAGAGAAAGAGATAGAGAGAACAGAAGAGAGGTTGACAAAGTAGAAGAGATAGAGAAAAAGAGAGAGAGAGAGAGAGCGAGAGAGAGAGAGAGAGAGAGAGAGAGAGAGAGAGAGAGAGAGAGAGTGAGAGAGAGGTAGACAAAGTAGAAGAGAGAGAAAGAGACAGAGAAAGAGAGTTTGAGAGACAGAGAGAGAGAGAGAGAGAGAGAGAGAGAGAGAGAGAGAGAGAGAGAGAGAGAGAGAGAGAGAGAGAGAGATAGAGAGAGAGAGAGAAAGAGAGAGAGAGAGAGAGAGAGAGAGAGAGAGAGAGAGAGAGAGAGAGAGAGAGAGAGAGAGAGAGAGAGAGAGAGAGAGA
>BOPN01003857.1:142500-144386 GCA_017312705.2 Penaeus japonicus | reverse complement strand
TCTCTCTCTCTCTCTCTCTCTCTCTCTCTCTCTCTCTCTCTCTCTCTCTCTCTCTCTCTCTCTCTCTCTCTCTCTCTCTCTCTCTCTCTCACTCTCTCACCAGATTTCGGTATGTAAACCAAAAAAATATATAAATTCTTTTTTTTTATATATTCATTTATTTATTTATGCAAAGATTTTCTGTGGCTTGATTAAATGTTTTATTGATTTTGCATTTTGGTTAGAATTGTTGTTGTATAATTCTATTGTTAGGATAATGCGATATTGTATTTATGGGAGTGTAGTTGTATAATCTTATTGTTATGATAATACAATATAGTCGGTTTGATATTGTAGTTGTTGTTACTGTATTGCTGTTATGAATTTTTAGTTATTATGATTTAGCAACTTTATTGATGTTATGATATTGCTGTTATGCTATTTCTTTAGTGCATTGCTGTTATAATCTTGTTATGATATTAGATGTTATGATGATTTTGCTGTTATGATATTGTTATTATTGATAGTGTTATGATTGTATTGTTGTTATTTTTTTTTGCTGTTATGATTTTGTTATTAAGATTTTAACGCTATAGTAATGATGTTTATAAGATAATAATGATGATGATGATAGTGATGATAACGATAGTAATAAAGACAGTAATGATAATGATGATAAGAACTATAATGATGATGAGACGATAATAATGATGTCATAATTATTATGATTATTATTATTACCACTACCATCATCCTCATTATCAATTTTATCATTATCATGATAATCTTCATGATCATCATTGTCATCATTATCATAATCATCAACATCATCGTCAATATGATTATCACTATCATTATACCCATCACTAGCATCCTTATAATATTAATATCACCTTCAAAAATAATGTAATCAAAACTATTATCATCATCATCACTATCTCACTATAATTATTCAATATCATTGTGCAATAGAAGCCATCAATGACGCTTGCACTTTACGACTGTCTTTAACACTGCCACCAGTGTTAACAGTCGTTTTATAAAATACTTCCAAGATTCCTATTGTTTGATATTAAGTGATGTAAGATTAAAAAAAAAGAAAAAAAAATAGTGTTTCATATTCTATCTTTATCATCGTAAATATTAATGTGATTTTCCGTTCATCATATCAAAGAGATTGTAGCTGTACAGTATAGTGGATTGGGTTATGTAATAGGTTGTGTTATAAAGTACTTTGTGATATTAAGTACTTTGTGATATAATGTACTTTGTGATATAATGTACTTTGTGATATAAAGCACTTTGTGATATAAAGTACTTTGTGTTGTAAAGTACTTTGTGATATAGAGTACTTTATGATATATGGTATAGAATTATTGTGATGATTTTCATTTTAATGACTGCAGTATTGCATTATAAACGGAATAATAGACAGATTATAGTGAAGATGATGATGATAGTGCAGTTGTTGATATGAATGGTGCAAACAATAGTGAGAATGATTGTAGTAATTATAATGATGATGAAGAATAATTATCATGATGAAATTGATGATAAGACGAATGATATAGATAATGATAATGATGATAATGATATTGATAGTAATGATGATAATAATGATGATGATGATGATACTAATGATAATAATAATGATGATGATAGTAATGATAATAATAATGATGATGATAATAATGACGATAATGATATTTGAAATTATTACAATGATAATAACAATGATAACAATAATGATTATGATAATGATAGCAATAGTAGCGATAAAGGTGAATACAACAACAATAATGATAACAATAACGATGATAATAATGCCTTAACATATTAGTAAAAGAAAACAATAATACTTGTTAGCAAACATTAAAAAACAAACAAACAAGCATAAAATGAACTCA
>BOPN01003857.1:117500-122500 GCA_017312705.2 Penaeus japonicus | reverse complement strand
GTGTGAGTCATGGATTACTCGTCCGGTGTTTCGCAAATGTTCACTCGTTTTGCTTTTCGTGTCGAGTCTATTATGATTAGGCGTTTCGTGAAATTGCGTTTCGCTTTTGTTTTTTGTTGTGTGTGAAGCTCATTATTATTATTATTATTATTATTATTCGCCGTGTTGTTTGCACCGTCGGGAATAATGCTTTCTCGTTCTGGGGAGTGTATTTGCTTTGACAGTTCAGAAATAAGGTTCATAAAATAACATTATCTACTACGGTATTCTTTTTTCACATGAGGCTTAAAATCAAGTTAATTCAATATCGAGCCAATTAGCGCCACAAAATTCAAACCAATACCATAGACTCCACAAAACAAAACCAAAAAAACACAAAACGTTTTGAAGCCTCCCCTTTTGAATCAAAGTCATGTCGCTAACGTTTGCCTGTCACCGAGTCACACAAACGTTTTCTCTCAAGAATCCGGTCTTGAGAGTCATAATTATCCTCTTCCGGTCACACACAGACACACACCGCCTCAAACCATTACCTTTTGCCTTCGTAATTAAAGCAATTGAAGTCTCTGTTGTAAATATTTATTCTAATCTGGATCGGGTTAATATTGCTTTGTAATAGGATTTATTTAAGAAACATACGTGTTGGTTTTGTGATGATTAAGAGGCTACTAATATGCGAAGGATTTTAAATCAGTGACGATGTGTTGCATTGCATTAGTTAAGAAAGAAAATGATGATAGTAATGTTGATAATAAGCTTGATAGATAAAATAGAGATTCTTTTGATGATACTAATAACGATTATATAAAGAGTTACATTAATTATGCTTCTCAAATGATACAATAGTGATGGTAATTGCAAAACTAATTAGAATAACAAATAATAAGATTGATATGAATAATGATGAGTCATGATTATGTTAATAAGGATAATTATATTAATACGAATAAGAATAACAATCGATAATGATAATCATATGTATACGAATAAGAATAACAAACAATGTTGACAATAATAACCGATAATGATAATAGAAATAATAATAAGACAACTGGGGATGATGATAAGAATAAACTCACACGCAATAACCATTAACGCCCATAAACCCCGCCCATTTTAGTCCCAATAATCAAATATCGAATCCCAACAGCAAACGCACGAAGAAATAAGAAAAAAAGAGACTACAATATATATATCTAAAAAAAAATACATGTATTAAGAACACTGACAAACGAACTGAAAAAGTGCCCATGGACTTTTGAAATCGTGACAAGAAAAACTTCTGTTTGAACTTCTGAACTTCATCACCAATAAAGGTAAGTAAGAGCTTTATGTTGTGGGTGGGATATGAACATGGTATGTGGCTACTTAGTCATGTACATTGGTGGTCTAGATATCATGCAGTTCATGGCAAAGTGCATGGTGCCAAGAAATATAAATAAGGTCAGTTGAGGGGCATTGGGTGTAACTACTTTTGGTGTTTGTTTGTTTGTTTGTTTGTTTTTCTTTTATTTTTATTTATAATATTTGTATGAGTGTAATAAGCGTAATGTACTTCCATATTATGTCAGATAGGATGAATATATTTCTTATACTATATATCTATGCAAATTACTATTACAAATAGATAACTAAATAATAAAAAAACTAAACACTTCAGCAAAAAAATATACCCAAAATCCAAGTTTTCCTACAAATTTCCGATTGGTTCCCTAAAACACGAGACCCAGCCACCCACCCCCCCACCCCACCCCCCACCCACCCCCACTACCACCAAAACACTCATGAACAAAAAACTACCACCAAAACACTCATGAACCAAATAAAAAAATAGAAAAACGAAATAATAATTCATCCCAAAAATCACAGTCGTCCACACCAAAGGATCAAAGACGAGTTGCTTCCAAATATCCGGTGACTCGAGTCCTTCAAGCAGACACTGGTTATCAAGTCCTCTAGTGTGGTAATTTCGATGCAGCGTAGGTAGTGATCCAAAGGCGGGTCTCGCACGTGCGTTTGCAATAATGCAGGAAAATGTGTTTATTCATATATAGAGAGATAGATAGATGTAGAGATAGAGAGATAGAGAGATAGATAGGTGAATAGATAGATAGGTGAATAGATAGATAGATAGATAGGTGAATAGAGAGATAGATAGATAGGTGAATAGAGTGATAGATAGATAGGTGAATAGAAAGATAGATAAATAGGTGAATACAGAGACAAATGGACAGAGAGATAGATGTACAGAGAGATAGATAGATAGGTGAATAGATAGATAGATAGGTGAATAGAGAGATAGATAGATAGGTGAATAGAGAGATAGATAGATAGATAGGTGAATAGAGAGATAGATAGATAGATAGGTGAATAGAGAGATAGATAGATAGGTGAATAGAGAGATAGATAGATAGATAGGTGAATAGAGAGATAGATAGATAGATAGGTGAATAGAGAGATAGATATATAGGTGAATAGAGAGATATATAGATAGGTGAATAGAGAGATAGATAGATAGATAGGTGAATAGAGAGATATATAGATAGGTGAATAGAGAGATAGATAGATAGATAGGTGAATAGAGAGATAGATAGATAGATAGGTGAATAGAGAGATAGATAAATAGGTGAATAGAGATACAAATAGACAGAGAGACAGATAAGCGAGCGAGGAGAATGGTAGGTAGATAGATACGTAGATATTTAGTATATATACGAACGAGGTAGCTGGCTTTCAGAATGGGTGATTTCTGTAAAAAAAAAAAAAAAAAAAAAAAAAAACAGCGTTTGGGAAGATGTTTTCTCCGCCCTCCAGCCATCGCAGACTTGCCTTACGAATATTTTCCCTTAAATCCATCCTAAAATAAGGGTTTAGGGTGACTTTGGAGAGCTGTGGGTCCGTAACTAGCGCCGTTTACAGTCATGATACTTCATGACTGTGAGAGCAATTTCCGATGTGGTGCCATGCGCGTATTGGTGCCTGTTGTTTAGGCCTAATCGGTGCCGGCATGTATGTCATGACACCCGTCCGTTATGGGTGAATATAGGTAGACATACAGACAGTTAATTACCGAATAATATATAGAAGCAAGTAGATAGATAGATGAACAGGCAGATAAGTTAATAGATAGATATTTTGATAGATAGACAGCTACACAAACTAATAGATACTGATATTTAGATAGATAGATAAATTGACAGACAATATATATATATATATATATATATATATATATATATATATATATATATATACAGGGTATATATATAGGGCCTGAAATAAAGAAACTGATAGATGAATAGATAAGTGCATAGCAATCTATAAATATATATATATATATATGTATCTTTATCTAACCATCTTTCATAATTATTTCTACCGTACAAGGAGAAAGAGAAAAAGGAGAAGGAAAAAAAACAAAAAGGAAAAGAAGGAGTAAATAGGGGGAAAAGAGAAAAAGAATAGGAAAAAAAAGAGGAGAAAATAGGGGGAAGAGAGAGGAAGAGAAAAAAGAAAAGGAAAAAATAAAGAGGAGAAAATAAGGGGGAAAAGAGAGAAGAGAAAAGAAAAAGAAAAAAATAAAGAGAAAATAAGGGGGAAGAGAGAGAAAGAGAAAAAAGAAAGGAAAAAGTAAAGAGGAGAAAATAGGGGGGGAAGAGAGAAGAAAGAGAAAAAGAAAAGGAAAACAATAAAGAGGAAAACAGTAATGGGGGAAAAGAAGGGGTAGAAAGAGAGAATGGGAGAAGCTTAAATAAAGGAAGAGAGAGAGAGATTGCTGTACCTTGGACGAACCAGAACGGCGACTGTTATTGATAGTGACGCTAATTGTGAGGGAAGGAGGGAGGGAGGGAGGGTAGGAGGGGGGAGGGAGGAAAGGGAGGAAGAGGGATGGGGGAAGGGGGAGGGGGCCAGAGGGGTGGGTGGCAGAGGAAAGGGTAGGGGGGGGAAGAGAGGAGGAGGGAGAAGAGGGAGGGAGGATGGAGGAAGAGGGGTGGGGAACAGAGGAAGGGGGTGGGGAACAGAGGAAGGGGGTGGGTGGCAGAGGAAGGGGGGAGGGGACCAGAGGGGTTGGTGGCAGAGGAAGGGGGGACTGGGGGTAGGGGGAAGAGGAAGAGGGGTGGGGGACAGAGGAAGGGGGGAAAGGGAGGAAGGGGGTGGGGGGAAGAGAGGAGGAGGGATTGGGGGATGGGGGAGAGGGAGAAGGGGGAAAGAAAGAGCGAAAGGGGGGGGGGGAGGGGAAGGAGAGAGGGAGGGAGAATAAAGGTAAGATAGTTGGATGACTGTGGGGGGAAGAGGGGGAGGGGGATGAGGTGGAGATAGTTAAGATGATGACAGTTACGGAGAAGAGAGATGAGTAAATGAGGCTAATAACGGTCATCATAATGAACACCCACGAGTGATGATAGTGAAGACACAGATAATGATAGTGAATCCCAAAATATGATGAAGAAATCGAAGGTAATGATAGTGAGAGAACGAAGGTGATTAACGAGATACACAAACACACTATACTAAGCGAAGATGTTGATTATAGTGATTGAAAGCACAGAGAAGATGTGATGAAGAAGAGAGTAAAGGGCGAAGGAGATGATGGTGTTGAGTAATTAAAGATAAGAATTAAAGATACGTATTTAAAAAAAGACACGAGAGAAGAGATAGTAGAGCACGCGGTTCGATGATGAGTCATAGTAAGATGATTACTGTAATGGAGGTAATGGTGGCCAGAATCGGGAACTTGAATAACAGACAGGAATGCACACACACATACACACACGCACGCGCGCATGCGAATCGTGTTATATATATATATATGTATGTATATATATATATATATATATATATACATATTTATATATATATTTATATACATATATTTATATATATACATATAAACATATATATGATAGTCTGTGAGTATGTGTGTGTGTGTGTGTACATAAATATACACACCTCATGAGCAGCGGAGCTAATGATATTCCCCAACTTAGGGAAGATGATCT
>BOPN01003857.1:107500-112500 GCA_017312705.2 Penaeus japonicus | reverse complement strand
CGTGGGTTTTTTTTCTGGAATTCCAAACGTGAGAATTTTTTCTGGAATTCCTAACGTGGGACTTTCCGCTTAATAGGAATTTCGTATCGTATTGACACGGAATTTTCTCCTCTCTTTTGTGTTTATGTAATTGTGTGTAAATAAACTTGTATATAAACACATTCGTTTATTAAGATGTATGTTATTCGTATTTATGTATGCGTATGTTTATGCGCGTTTGTGGGTATGTAAGTGCCCGTGTGTGCGTGTGCGTGTGTGTGTGTGCGTGTGCTCCCTCTCACCTTAAGGTCACGAAGTCACAGATAGATAGATGTATAAACAGATAGATAGCTAGATAGACAAACAGAAAAAAATGATAGAGAAAGAAAGAGAAAGAGAAATAGAGAAAGCTGATTACAGATTTCCAACAACCTGATTTTTTTTTAGCAGTAGTAAAATGTTACAATACTAACTCACTCAAATCTAAGTAATAAAAGGAGACAATTCACGTTTTCATTGTATACGAGGAAGCCACAGGGATTAGAGCACTATATCAAGGGCTTTCAGAGCTTATTGTTACGTCTGTTAAGGTTTTTTTAAATATAAGCTCAAAGCCATGAGCGAAAAGACCGAACTTATTCTAGTAGCTCTTATTAAATGGATTTTACTGATTATATATATATATATATATATATATATATATATATATATATATAGAGAGAGAGAGAGAGAGAGAGAGAGAGAGAGAGAGAGAGAGAGAGAGAGATATGTGTGTGTGTGTGTGTATACATGATGTGTGTGTGTAAACTTGCCTATTTATCTATCTATTCATTCATATTTCATAAAGTCATTGCTTTATCTTGCAAATGCGTTAGTTCTATTTTTAAAACCAGGCCACAAGTCATTCCAATATTTCCAATTTTCTGATTTTATCAGTATGAAAATTTTCCGCATGATTGTAAATTGTACCAAATTCCTCATTCATAGCAACAATTGAGCATCAACATCCATAACACATAAACACACACACACACATAACACACACACACACATACACACACATACACACATACACACAGACATAACACACATAACACACACACACACACACACATAACACACACACACACAAACAAACAAACACACACACACAACACACAACACACAAACAAACAAACAAACAAACAACAACCGCCAACAATCTCGGAGAAAAAAAAGAGGGAGGGAAAAATACCAGCCGAGGACCGAAAGGAAAAAAAAGGAGGGAGGGAAACACACCAGCCCGAAGACCGAAAGGCGAAAATTTCAAAGAAAAGTCCGCGTTTACTCATAAATAATAGTAATCATAGTCATAGAGTGTGCGATGGGATGGTAACGGTAACAAAACCTTTGCGGGGATAGTTATCAGTGACAGCTAAATTAGCAGGCAGTCATAGAGAGCTCAGGTGTGTGTTAAGGAAAAGTGTGACAGCGAGAGGGAGAGGGGGGTGGGGGAGAGGGGGAGGCGGAGGGGGAGAGGGATAGGGAGGGTGGTGGTGGGGAAAGACTGAGAATGTGTGAGAAACAGGGGCGGGGGCGAAGAGAGAGAGAGAGAGAGAGAGAGAGAGAGGGTGAGAGGGACGGAGAGAGAGAGGGGGAGGGAGGGACGGAGAGAGAAAGGAAGATAGAGACACAGAGAGAGAGAAAGACAGAGGCAGAGACAGATAAAAAAAAGACAGACAACGATAGAGAGAGAGAGAGACAAAAAGAAACAAAAAAAAAGTAAACCAAGCAAAAATCTAACAAAAGAAAATAGAAAAAGTAAGAAAAAAAGGAAAAAAGAGACAAAACGAATAAAGCAAAGACACGCAAGCAAACACAAGAACAAGGAGACACAAGCAGAGACCAATAACCACACCTCAGACTGTAACAAAAAAAGAAGCAATCACAATCACAAGAACAAACTTACAAGACTATGTATTAGAAAGTCCACTCCAGTAGACAGTCACGGCAGACTGACAGCCAGCCACATGGCGTCATAACAAAGCTATTACCTTGAGGCAAACAGACCGACCTTGCTGTCTTCCTGCTGTCTTCCTTTGAGCTTGCTCCCTCGGTGCTTGGGAATTTTATGCTGTTATATGTATATATATATATATATATATATATATATATATATATATATATATATATATGTGTGTGTGTGTGTGTGTGTGTGTGTGTGTGTGTGTGTTTGTATACTCTCTGTTTCTTGTTTCTTT
The DNA here is from genome assembly GCA_017312705.2 of Penaeus japonicus. Taxonomy (NCBI): domain Eukaryota; kingdom Metazoa; phylum Arthropoda; class Malacostraca; order Decapoda; family Penaeidae; genus Penaeus; species Penaeus japonicus. The sequence continues at coordinate 110,281 of BOPN01003857.1, read as the reverse complement.
CTCTCTCTCTTTCTGTCTCTCTCTGTCTCTCTCTGTCTCTCCGTCTCTCACTCACACACTCTCTCTCTCTGTCTCTCACTCACACTCTCTCTCTCTCTCTGTCTGTTCCTCTTTCTCTCCTTCTCTCCTCTCTCCCTCCATATCGATCTATGTCTATCTATCTAGCTATCTAGCTATAATATATATATATATATATATATATATATATATATATATATATATATATATATATATATATATATATATATCTCTCTGTGTGTGTGTCCTCTCTCTCTCTCTCTCTCTCTCTCTCTCTCTCTCTCTCTCTCTCTCTCTCTCTCTCTCTCTCTCTCTCCCTCCCCCCCCCCTCCCTCCCTCCCCCCCTCCCTCCCTCCCTCCCTCCATTCCCCCGTTTACAGACCGCGCCATGCATCCCGCCTTCACAACACAGACTATCTCCCATTTTCTGTTCCCTGACCTCACTGCTGCTCTACTTTCGTTTATTTCCGGTTACGTGTGCCATCAGACATTCCCTAACACCATAAATAGATACACCTGTTTATGGACTGAATGGAAAAAAAGATATACGAAATAGATCGTTTAGAGAGGAGGGGGAAATAAATGAAAGATGTAAAATGGATGATTTGAAAGAGAATGAATAATATTCTTTAAAATGAGAATTGATATGCAAGATGGAATATTAAGAACCAGTCAGACTACAGTTGATTTTTTGGTTTTGTTTTTTTCTTTCTTTTTTTTTTGGCTCTCTCCCTCCCAGGCGTTTGCAGATGAAGGCTCGATGCGCATGCGTGTGTGTGTGTGTGTGTGTGTCTGTGTTTGTCTGTGTGTGTTTGCGTGTGTGTGTATGTTTGTCTGTGTGTGTTTGTGTGTTTGTCTATGCGCGTGTGTGTTTTTGTCTGTGTGTGTGTTTGTCTGTGTGTGCGTGTGTGTTTGTGTGCGCGTGTGTGTTTTTGTGTGTGTGTGTGTTTGTATTGGTGTGTTTATGTGTGCGTGTGTGTGTTTTTGTGTGTGTCTCTGTGTGTGTGTGTATTTGTCTGTGTCTGTGTGTGTGTGTATTTGTCTGTGTCTGTCTGTGTGTGTGTGTGTGTGTGTCAAGTCAGATCTGACAAACCACATGCGAGAGCGCTGCATTCAGGGAAAGTAAAGTCTAAAAATAAATCCTCGAATAAGGTTAGACTTTTAGACTTTTCGTTCAAGTGCTGAACGTAGCTAAGAATTACTCGTCATAATCGTGATGGAAGTGTGTCATTAATCCATCGTAATATATCGATGATTGAAACACGAAAAAAATATATAAACGGCATTTAAGCAAGCGATAGAGATACCCCCCCCAAAAAAAAAAAAAAATATATATATATATAATCAAATATTTAAAAAAAACTAACGATAAACGTAGGTAGGTTCTGTCAGCTCCACCCGAGTTGCTGAGAAAGTTAAGAGAAAAGAATAGATTATTATAATACAAAGCCTCGTTTCCTGCGCATTGTGCCTACGTCTTCAACTTGTGGTATTTCGTGTGCCTATACAATACCTGGCACCCGCGTTCCGTCAGATACCAATCCGTATATATATATATATATATATATATATATATATATATATATATATATATATATATGTGTGTGTGTGTGTGTGTGTGTGTGTGTGTGTGTGTGTGTGTGTGTGTGTGTGTGTGTGTATGTGTGCGTGTGCGTGTGTGTGTGCGTGTATGTGTGTGAGTGTGCGTGTGCGTGTGCGTGTGCGTGTGCGTGTGTGTGTATGTGTATGTGTGCGTGTGCGTGTGTGTGTGTGTGTGTGTGTGTATGTGTGTGTGTGTGTCTCCTAAGTTCTCTTTTATCTCCTTCCTTCTTCCTTTGACCTCTTATCTGAGGCCAGAGGTCAGGACAGCTGCTTGGGTGCTTGTATGAGCAACTTTAATGATCTTGCAATCTTTGTGAATCAATGGTCTTTTTTTGTTTGTTTGTTTGTTACTTCTCGGGAATTTATATCTGTATTTTTTTTGTGTGAGTTGTTTTATATCTTACTTTGTCTGTCTCTCTGTGTCTCTCTCTTTCTCTGCCTCTGTTCTTCTCTATCTCTCTTTCGCTCTCTCTCTCTCACACACACACTCTTTCTCTCTCACACTCTCTCTCACTCACTTACTCACTCGCCCACTAACTCACTCACTCACTCTTTCTCTCTCTTTCTCTCTCTCTCTCTCTCTCTCTCTCTCTCTCTCTCTCTCTCTCTCTCTCTCTCTCTCTTACTCCCTCCCTCCCTCCCTCCCTCTCTCTCTCCCTCCCTCTCACTCTCTCTTAATCCCACTCTCTCTCTCTGTCTGTCCACCTCTCCCTCTCTTTCCCCACACCTTTCTAATTCCACAAATCCTGATATCACAATTACGTAACCAGGCCCCCTCCCTCTCCCCTCTCCTCCCCTCCCCCCTCCCCATCCCCATCCCCTCTCCTCCCCTCCCTTCCCCCACCGCACAATGTCCACCAAGCGAAGAAGCAAAAGCCGTGAAATTTCGCCAAAGATACTTCACCCAAACGTCGACTTCATGTCATACTTTCAACGCACCGGTTCGAAATCTTGTTACTATATCGCGACGTCGTTAATAAAGAGACGTGGACCGTGGAAGTCTCATCCATGGAATCCCTTCTGACGTCACTACAGGCTGATTTGTTGGTCTGTGACGTCGGTCAAGTGACGGGGAGGGAAACGTCACGTGACGCGTAGACGTAAAAGTGACGGTTGGTCTGAGGCGTAGGCGGGAGAATTCGCTTTTGATGACGTCATCTG
>BOPN01003857.1:82500-97500 GCA_017312705.2 Penaeus japonicus | reverse complement strand
GGGTGGGGGAGGGGGGGGGGTTGGATGGCTAGTGGATTCTCGAGCCATACTGAGATAGATGAGGAAAAGGAGGAGGAGGAGGAGGAAGAGGAGATAGAGGAGGAGAAAGAGGAGGAGGAGATGGGGAAGGAGGAGGAAGAGAAGATGGAGAAGGAGGAGGAGATGGAGAAGAAGGAGAAGAAAGAAGAGGAGGAGGAGGAGATGGAGAAGGAGGAGAAGAAAGAGGAGGAGGAGGAGGAAAAAGAAGAGTAGGAAGAGGAGATAATATAGATGGAAGAGAAGAAAATAAAAAAAAGTGGATTGGCAGCATGAGAAGGAGGAAAAGAAGGCGGATGAGATGTTTGAGGAAAAAGAAAGGTAAGAGGCAAAAAGAAAGAAAGAGAGAGAGAAAAAAAGAAAGAGAGAGAAAACAAGAAAGAAAGAAAGAGAGAGAAAACAAGAAAGAAAGAGAGAGAGAAAAGAAAGAGAGAAAAAAAGAAAGATAGAGAGAGAAAGCAATAAGAAAAAAATAACAAAAAAAAGGAAACCAAGTTTGCCTATAATCGGCAGAAAACCCGGCATCATTCGGAGAAGCACACCGACCTCAGAAGTTACACATCGCAGTATATTCATGTAATGCACGTCTACAGTCAGTACCTGAGTGTTGAATTTATAGGACGTGCATTAGAGAGAGCACATGCTATTCATGGCGTACTTAGGGAGAGCGTGTCGTGCATGACCGACCGGCAACTTGCTTGTAGTGCATGGTTGAAGAGAATATGAAGGTGTGCTTTGCGTACGTTAATGGGCTTTCGGGACGCAGAGGAGCTTGAGACTTGTTTTAGGTGGTTTGTCGAACTTGACGGGGCGAGGGGCGAGGCAATTGGGAGGAAGGGAGGAGGAGAGGAAGGGGGGAGGAGGAGGGGGGGGAGGAGGAGAAAGGGGGGAGGAGGAGGAGGAGGAGGAGAGGAGGAGAAAGGGGAGGAAGGGGGGAGGATGGAGGGGAGAAAGGGGGAGGAGGGGGAAGAGGAGGAAGGGGGGAGGAGGAAGGGGGATAAGGAGGAGGAGGAAGAGGAGAGGAAGAGAGGGAGAGAGGGAGGATGGAGGGGAGGAAGGGGGAAGGAGGAGGGGGAGGAGAAGGAGGAGGAAGGGGAGGAGGAGGAGGGGGAGGAAGGGGAGGAGGAAGAGGAGGAGGAGGAGGAGGGAGGGAGAGAGGGAGGAGGAAGGAGGAGGAGGAGTGGAGGAAGAGGAGAAAGAGGGGAGGAAGGAGAAGGAGGAGGAAGAGGAGAAAGGGGGGAGGAAGAGGGGTAAAAGGAGAGAAAGGAAAGGGACACCATAAGTCTCGCATATGGTGTCTGAAGTGCAGTGGGTATAGTGACGGGTCCTTGGGAATATGTGGAGTGAGTTGGGTACGTGTGGTGGAGGCTGGAGGTCGTGTGGATTTTTTTTTTTTTTCTAATAATGTTCCACTTTTTTTAAAGTTGAATTTTTTCGTTAAAAATGATAATGATAATAATAAAATAAAATAATTGAGGTGAACATTTGAATCATTACTGCGAATTGAAGGGAAATTAAGTAATTATTTGTCGTTTATTGCTTTTTTTTTATTTTAATGCCTTTTTGAAAGCATCAAAGGCAAATTAGAGAACCCTTTTATAAGCGACACCATCAACCAAAATAAAACAAAAAGAGAGAGAACGAACATAAAAAATAACAACGAACAGACAGGAGAAACCAACCCCCCCCCCCCCCTCCCCTCCAACCCCCCCCCCCCCGAAAAAAAACGAGAAAATAACATAGAACAAAAACACAATTGAATAAAAAAACAAAAACAAAACAAAAAATAGGCAACTAAAGCCACACTTCCACCCATTATAATTTCGAACAAATTTCTCACCATTATGATATCCCGAAGATAAGATAAGATATAATATTCACCTCAAGACCAAGAAATGAACAGGTTGCATAGATTTTAAGGGGACCGGACACCGCATCAGAGATAGGAAAGAGATAAGAGATAAGAGATAATCATAGTCGACTTCAAGGGGTATCGCATTCCTGTTTTTTTTTTTTTTTTTTTTTTTTTTGTGTGTGTGTGTGTGCATATTTGTGTGCGTATTTATATCTATTCTAGTGGGTTTATACGTACACACATGCAATCCCATGCGTAAATATCGCTCTAAATATATATATGTATATATCTCCATATATGTACGTGAATATTTTTTTCTTCAAAAGTTCAAGCGAATAAAAATAATGAATAAAAATAAATAAAAATAATAAGATAGATAAAAATAATGAATAAAAAGTAAATAAAAATAACAAAATTATTAAAAATGCTAAGATAGTAATAATACAAATAAAAATAATAATAAAGAATGAATAAAGACAAGTTAAAAATAAGATAAATAAAAATAATAAAATAATAATAAAAAAAATAAAACTAATAATAAAGAATGAATAAAGAAAAGTTTAAAATATGATAGACAAAAATAACAAAATGATAATAAATAAAAATAAAAATAATGATAAAGAATGAATATAGAAAATTTAAAAATAATTAAGGACTGAGGCTAAGTAACTAAGTAAGCTAGAAGGAGTTACGGTATTTAATCAATATAACTATTTTTTTTTTATTTTTTTTTCACTATAATCATTGTCATAATAATGATGATTATCTTTACAATTCTTATTCATATTTGTCTTCTTCCTCCTTCTACTTCTTCTTCTTCGTTTTATTATCATTGCTATTATTATTAGGATTATTTTTATTATCATTATTGTCATTACTATGATCATTACCATTATTGTGATTATCATTATCATCATTATGTTTAGTATCTTTAGTATCACTGTCATTATCTTTATTATCATCCTCATCCTCATCATCATCATTATTATCATTATCACCATCCTCCTCCTCCTCTTCCATCATCATCATCACCATCACCACCATCATCCTCCTCTTCTTCCTCCTCCTCCTCCTCATCATCATCATCATCATCATCACCATCATCACCATCACCAACATCATCATTACTTCTATACCAACACCCCTCCTCCTCTTGCAATACAAAAAAAAAAAAATAAATAAAAAAAAAATCAAAATAGCCTAAATCTTCATTCCTAAATTCATCTCCGCTTCCATAAATTCCCACGCTGTTACATCTTCTAGATATAGTCTAGTAAGAAATTAATATTCTGGTTTGCAACAGTCGTTCATTTGCATAATTATAATTATAATTTGCGATATTTATAAAGCTCATTACGGTTGGAATTCCATGCCTGATGTTTGGCTGGTGAAAGCTTATCAAGCTTAATGTGATGAATTGTAGTTATGATGATGATGATAATGGTGATGAATTTGATGGTGAGGGTAATGGTGGTGATGGTGGTGGTGTTGATTTTGATGATGTTGATAATGGTGATGATTATTGTGATGATAATGATGATGATAGGAAAATAGGTGCAATAACAGTAATGATGATGATAATGATAATGATGATGATGATAATGATAGTAATAATGATAGTAATGATAGCAATACAAATAATGATTATGATGAAATAATAATATTGATAATAATAATGATAATCATGGTAATGATGAAAACAAAAGTAATGTGGATAATGGTAATAGCAATACAATAATGATATTGATAGTATTAGTGTTCATAATAATGATAATGATAACAACAATAGCAATAATAGTAATAATAATAATCACCATCATTTTCATCATCATTATCATTTCCATCCGTATATTACCATCACGATAATCACAACGACCAAACCAATACAAAAATAAAAAAAATAAAAAAATAATAAAACATAAATAAATAATAATAATAATAATAATAATAATAATAATAATACAACGAACACATCTCAATGCAACTATCAAACAGGAAGGTGTCACAGCCTTGTATTTCACGCAACATCAACCAAGCGGGAAAAAGGGGTTTCTCGCTCGCTCTGTTATCACTGGAAATCGCCATACATCCTCTGGTTTTTGTCAAGTTTTGCTGACATTTCTCCCACGGCAAAGAAGAACACTTATGGAAAATGCGATTGCTGTCTGTGATGGGTGTTTTTTTGTGTTTGTGTGTGTGGTGGGAGTGAGAGAGGGAGGGAGGGGTAGAAGGAGGAAGGGTGGGAGGGTGGGTGGGGTGGAAGGAGGGAGGGTGGGTGGGTGGGTGGGGTGGAAGGAGGGAGGGGGTGGGAGGGGTGGAATGAGAGAGGGTGGGAGGGGTAGAAGGAGGGAGGGTGGGTGGGTGGGGTGGAAGGAGGGAGGGAGTGGGTGAGTTGGAAGGAGGGAGGGAGAGTGGGTGGGTGGGGTAGAAGGAGGAAGGGTGGGTGGGTGGGGTAGAAGGAGGGAGGGTGGGTGGGTGGGTGGGGTGGAAAGAGGGAGGGTGGGTGGGAGGGGTAGAAGGAGGGAGGGAAGGTGGGTGGGGTGGAAGCAGGGAGGGGGTGGATGGGGTCGAAGGAGGGAGAGATAGAAAGAGGGAGGGAGGGTGGGGTAGGGAGGGAGGGAAGGAGAGAGGGGAGAGGAAAGGAGGGCAGGGGGAGGAGAGAGAGACAGAGACAGAGACAAACAGACAGAGACACAAAACTCCTATATTCCTACCACGTTTTCCTCTTTTCCTCCGTCTTCTTCGACATACAAAACAGTAACAAAAACAAAAACGAATTCCTTATCGATCCCAAAAACCTAATTCCTATCTGAGAGACTCTAACACTTCCTAAAAATCCTATTCTCTCAATCCTTATCGTTTCTCGCCACTTTCGACTCTTTAAGATGAAAGAGTGAGAGAAAGAAGGAGAGAGAGAATGAAAGAGTGAGAGAAAGAAGGAGAGAGAGAATGAAAGAGTGAGAGAAAGAAGGAGAGAGAGAATGAAAGAGTGAGAGAAAGAAGGAGAGAGAGAATGAAAGAGTGAGAGAAAGAAGGAGAGAGAGAATGAAAGAGTGAGAGAAAGAAGGAGAGAGAGAATGAAAGAGTGAGAGAAAGAAGGAGAGAGAGAATGAAAGAGTGAGAGAAAGAAGGAGAGAGAGAATGAAAGAGTGGAAGAGAAGGACATCGCCAATAATACACTGGCGTTGACTTATGTTGCTCCTGCTCTGTATTTTTTGATCTATTTCTTTTGATGTTGTTGATATTCTATTCAATATCTCGGTAATATGTTTGGAGTAGAGGATGTATTTGTAGATTTTTTTTTTGAGAAAATACACGTTTTTTGAGGTCGATATAACTTCTGAAAAAATGGCCTATTGGTATTGCAGAAATTCAAAATAAGACGAGAACGAGAGAGAAAAATCATCACTAAATCCTTTCTAACATCTAAAAGAAAAATAATCCGGATTTTAACGAGAAAGTTGAAAATTGGCTGAGTTGAAAATTGGCTAAGAGTCCAAATAGGCTGAAATAGGTTGTTTGTCATCCCCATGCCATTTATCTCCGGAATTTTCCACCTCTTCAATGGATTAACTTCATTTCGTGTTATTAATCATATTTTTTTGGTATATCACCTAATGGAGGGAACTGAATAGCTTGGGGGTAATGTGACTTGGAAGAAAATGGAAGAAAATAAATTTGTGATTCCATGTCTTGAAACCAAGAAATCGAAATGAAATAATTAATATCTTGTGATAGAGTATATCGTGTGTGTGTGTGTGTGTGTGTGTGTGTGTGTGTGTGTGTGTGTGTGTGTGTGTGTGTGTGTGTGTGTGTGTGTGTGTGTATGTGTGTGCATTTTTTAGACTTAAATATCTGAGAAAAACATTGATTCATTCTTTTTTTTCTCTAATAATCAGTCGTTTCACACATTTTCACTCTACTCACAGAAAGAGAGAGAGAGAGAGAGAATGAAAGGGTGAGAGAAAGAAGGAGAGAGAGAATGAAAGAGTGGAAGAGAAGGAGAGAGAGAGAGAGAGAGAGAGAGAGAGAGAGAGAGAGAGAGAGAGAGAGAGAGAGAGAGAGAGAGAGAGAGAGAGAGAGAGAGAATGAAAGAGTAAGAGAAAGAAGGAGAGAGAGAATGAAAGAGTGAGAGAAAGAAGGAGAGAGAGAGAGAGAAACCTATAAAAGCGTAAATCTTTCTCCAGAAACCCAACTAATCACACCGCCATCTAGAGTAATAGCACAAAAGCTGATTCATCGCCGCTTGTGAAAGCCGTTGTGGAAAAGCCATTGCAACCCTATCCCCCCTCCCCCATTCCCCCTCCTCCCCTCCCTTTCCCCCTCCTTCTACTCTTCCCCTTCCCCTCCCCCTCCCCCTTCCCTCTCCCTCCCCCTCTCCTCCCCTTCCATTTCCCTCCCCCTCTCCCTCCCCTCCCCCTCCCTCTCCCCCTCCTCCCTTTCCCTTCCCCTCCTCCTCCCCCTTCTCCTCCCCCTCCCCCTCCCCCTTCCCCTTCCCTTCCCTCCAAGAAAAAAAAGAAAAAAAAATAGTAAAGTCCCCCCTTCCCCCTCCCTCACTCCCTCCCAGAAAGAAAGAAAACGAAGCACCGTCGCGTCGCTCTGTCCACGTCGACTAATTGCTAAATGATCTGTCTGCGGCGAAAGGAAAGTATTTCACTTCTTACAAATCACACTCGACCACTTCAAGGGTCTCATCACTTAAGCGCCGGCATGATGAACGTTCCCTGGCTTTGGGTGTGACAGGTAATTGGATAGTTGGTCGTGTATAGTCCCCTTAAAGCCTGCTAATTGGCACTTATAGTCCGCAAAGATGGCCGTATTCCCCCCCCCCCATCCCCACCCCCACCCTCCCTCCTACCCTTCCCCCCTTTTCTTTTTTTCTCTTTTGAAGGCCCGTGGAATAAATCCTCTTCGTTTTGTTTTGTTTTGATAAACTGGTAACTGTTGTTCGTTTGGTAATGAATAGCGACGAGGAGGGGGGGTAGGAGGAGGAGGAGAGGGGAGAGGGAGGAGGAAAGGGGGTAGAAGGAGGAGAGGAGAGAGGAAGAGAAGGAGGAATAAAGGGGTTGGAGGAAGAGAGGGAGGACGAAGGGGGTAGGAGGAAGAAGAGAAGGGAGGGGAGGAAGAGAGGGAGGACGAAGGGGGTAGGAGGACGAGGAGTAAAGGGGTAGGAGGAGAGGGAGGAGGAAAGGGGGTAGGAGGAAGAGAGGGAGGAGGAGAGGGAAGAGGGAGGGGATAGGAGGAGAAGAGGGAGGAAGAGGGTAAGGGAGGAGAGGAGAGAGAAAGGGGAGGAGTTGCGAAATCACTCAGCACATATGCTCTTCATTTGTCCCTCATTCCTCCCCATCATTACCCGGGCATCAACATCAAGTTCTTCTTAAACAATGCCCGCTGCCGCAGCCCTTGATGACCGACAAATGACTTACTTCACGCTTGGTAATTTCGCGTCTCAAGTCCAGCGACAGCGTAAGTACCCGCTGTCAGCAAGACGCAAAGTAATTGCAATGGAAGCTCGGCAGAGAATTTGTTGCAACAGCCATTTAGAGCAAGTTGGATTCGTTTTCGGTAGCTGGAACAATGGCGGAGGAAAGAATAGTTAGCGCCGGTTGTGCTAAGGCGATTAGCAAAGGGGTGGTTACTTCGCCGCCACGCCCCCTTCTTCGCTGATGAATTGGAGGGGGGGGGGGTCCGTGTTCTGTACTTGGGGTCTGGAAGGGCCTCGACGGATGCGTCTGCGGGACGGACATGTCTATGGTTGTTATCGAACTATGTATATATATATATANGAGAGAGAGAGAGAGAGAGAGAGAGAGAGAGAGAGAGAGAGAGAGAGAGAGAGAGAGAGAGAGAGAGAGAGAGAGAGAGAGAGAGAGAGAGAGAGAAAGTACTTGTGAAAAAACGATATTTTTCTTCTTTCTCCTCCTCCTCTTCCTTCTCCTTCACCTTCCCTCGCTCTTCCTCTTCCGTCTCCGCAATACCCATCTCTCGTCAATGAACCGCTGCCAAAACAACGAAAGGGAGAAAGAGAGAGAAAGAGAGAAATGAGGGAGCGAGAGATGAAAAATATTACCAACACCCATTATTTGGGTCGAGTAAGAAATTGTTGCCAATGCCAAGCTTCTCCACTACCCCATCCAACCCATAATGCCCCCCCCCCCCACGCCGCCCACAGCTGGTGACTGTCGCTCGAGGAGGGGGAGGGGGAGGGGGGAGCCATCTGTCTCTATATGTCGCTTTAGCCGTCATTCTGTATTTGTGAAGTGATATGAAAAGTGTTGGACTGTGGGGGGTGAGAGGGGGATGAGAAGGAGGAGAAGAGGGGGAAGGTGGTGGAGGAGATATGAGAGGAGGAGAAGAAAGAAGAGGAGGAGGAGGAGATGAAGAAGAGAGAGAAGGAAAAGAAAGAGGAGGTAATAGAGGTGGAAAAGAAGAAAAACAAAAGAGTGGATTGGCAGCATAAGAAGGGGGAGGAGAAGACGGATGAGATGTTTGCGGAGAAAGAGAAGACACGAAGAATGGATGAAGAGGAAAAAGAAGGGGCAAGAGGCAATGGGTGTTGGAGGAGGAGACGGGGGTGGGGGGGGGGTAAGAGGTGGGTGGATAAGGAGATGGGGGAGGGAGAGGGGGGAGGGGGTGGTAGGAGCAAAGGGAGAAGGTACAGGACGGGGAGACAGAAGAGAAAGAAGAGGAAGAGGAAGAAGAGGAGAAAAAAGAGAAGGTGGAAGAAAAAAAAGAAAGGAGTAAAGGCCGATAAAGTAAGTGAATAATAGAAATGGATTAAAAAAACAACAGCCACAACCAAAAGTAACAAAGAGGGAGTGAGAGAGACAGAGAGAGAGAGGGAGACAGAGAGGGAGACAGAGAGGAAGTGAATATGGAAAAGAGAAAGAGAAAGAGAAAACGAGAGAGAAAGAAAGAAAGATAGAGAGATTAAAAATATATTTAAAAAAAACAACAGCAACAACCAAAATTAAGAAAGAGAGAGAGGGAGAGAGACAGAGAGAGAGGGAGAGAGAGAGAGGAAGTGAATATGGGAAAGAGAAAGAGAAAGAAAAAGCGAGAGAAAAAGAAAGAAAGAAAGAAAGAGAGAAAGAGAAAGAAAGAGAGAGATAAAGAGATAAAAAACAAGAAAGAAAAAAAGAAAAAAAAAGAAAGAAATAGAGGAAAAAAGAAAGAGAGAAAAAAATAAAGAAAGAAAAAAATAAAGAAAGAGAGAGAAAAGAGAGAAAGAGAGAGAGAAAGCAATAAGAAAAAAAAGAAGAAGAAGAAAAAAACAAAGGAAACCACGTTTGCCTATAATCGGCAGAAAACCCGGCATCATTCGGAGAAGCACACCGACCTCAGAAGTTACACATCGCAGTATATTCATGTAATGCACGTCTACAGTCAGTACCTGAGTGTTGAATTTATAGGACGTGCATTAGAGAGAGCACATGCTATTCATGGCGTACTTAGGGAGAGCGTGTCGTGCATGACCGAGCGGCAACTTGCTTGTAGTGCATGGTTGAAGAGAATATGAAGGTGTGCTTTGCGTACGTTAATGTGCTTTCGGGACGCAGAGGAGCTTGAGACTTGTTTTAGGTGGTTTGTCGAACTTGACGGGGCGAGGGGCGAGGCAATTGGGAGGAAGGGAGGAGGAGAGGAAGGGAGGAGGAGAGGAAGGGAGGAGGAGAGGAAGGGAGGAGGAGAGGAAGGGAAGAAGAAGAGAAGGGGTGACGAGGCAGGGACGAATTGAAGGAGAAGGGAGAGGAGGGGGAAGAGGAGGAAGGGGGGAGGAGGAAGGGGGATAAGGAGGAGGAGGAAGAGGAGAGGAAGAGAGGGAGAGAGGGAGGATGGAGGGGAGGAAGGGGGAAGGAGGAGGGGGAGGAGAAGGAGGAGGAAGGGGAGGAGGAGGAGGGGGAGGAAGGGGAGGAGGAAGAGGAGGAGGAGGAGGAGGGAGGAAGAGAGAGGGAGGAGGGAGGAGGAGGAGTGGAGGAAGAGGAGAAAGAGGGGAGGAAGGAGAAGGAGGAGGAAGAGGAGAAAGGGGGGAGGAAGAGGGGTAAAAGGAGAGAAAGGAAAGGGACACCATAAGTCTCGCTTATGGTGTCGGAAGTGCAGTGGGTATAGTGACGGGTCCTTGGGAATATGTGGAGTGAGTTGGGTACTTGTGGTGGAGGCTGGAGGTCGTGTGGATTTTTTTTTTTTTCTAATAATGTTCCACTTTTTTTAAAGTTGAATTTTTTCGTTAAAAATGATAATGATAATAATAAAATAAAATAATTGAGGTGAACATTTGAATCATTACTGCGAATTGAAGGGAAATTAAGTAATTATTTGTCGTTTATTGCTTTTTTTTTATTTTAATGCCTTTTTGAAAGCATCAAAGGCAAATTAGAACTTTATAAGCGACACCATCAACCAAAATAAAACAAAAAGAGAGAGAACGAACATAAAAAATAACAACGAACAGACAGGAGAAACCAACCCCCTTCCCATCCCCTCCATCGCCCCCCCCCCCCGAAAAAAAACGAGAAAATAACATAGAACAAAAACACAATTGAATAAAAAAACAAAAACAAAACAAAAAATAGGCAACTAAAGCCACACTTCCACCCATTATAATTTCGAACAAATTTCTCACCATTATGATATCCCGAAGATAAGATAAGATATAATATTCGCCTCAAGACCAAGCAATGAACGGGTTGCATAGATTTTAAGGGGACCGGACACCGCATCAGAGATAAGAAAGAGATAAGAGATAAGAGATAATCATAGTGGACTTCAAGGGGTATCGTATTCCTGTTTTTTTTTTTTTTTTGGTGTGTGTGTATGTGTGTGTGTGTGCGTGCGTATGTATGTCTATTCTAGTGGGTTTATACGTACACACATGCAATCCCATGCGTAAATATCGCTCTAAATATATATATGTATATATCTCCATATATGTACGTGAATATTTTTTTCTTCAAAAATTCAAGCGAATAAAAATAATGAATAAAAAATAAACAAAAATAATAAGATAGATAAAAATAATGAATAAAAAGTAAATAAAAATAACAAAATGTTTAAAAATAATAAGATAATAATACAAATAAAACTAATAATAAAGAATGAATAAAGACAAGTTAAAAATAAGATAAATAAAAATAATAAAATAATAATAAAAAAATAAAACTAATAATAAAGAATGAATAAAGAAAAGTTTAAAATAAGATAGACAAAAATAACAAAATAATAATAAATAAAAATAAAAATAATGATAAAGAATGAATATAGAAAAGATTTTTTTACTATAATCATTGTCATAATAATGATGATTATCTTTATAAGTCTTATTCATATTCGTCTTCTTCCTCCTCCTTCTTCTTCTTCGTTTTATTATCATTGCTATTATTATTAGGACTATCTTTATTATCATCATTGTCATTACTATTATCATTACCATTATTGTGATTATCATTATTATCATTGTGTTTAGTATCTTTAGTGTCACTGTCATTATCTTTATCATCCTCATCATAATTATCATCACCATCATCGTCATCATCACAACCATCGTCATCATCATTATTATCATTATCACCATCACCATCCTCCTCCTCCTCATCATCATCATCATCATCATCACCATCGTCATCATTATCATCATCATCACCATCATCACCATCACCACCATCCTCCTCTTCTTCCTCCTCCTCACCACCCCCACCACCACCATCATCCTCCTCTTCCTCCTCCTCCTCCTCATCATCATCATCACCACCACCACCACCACCATCATCATCATCATCATCATCACTTCTATACCAACACCCCTCCTCCTCTTACTACCCAAAAAAAAAAAAAAAAAAAAATCAAAATAGCCTAAATTTTAATTCCTAAATTCATCTCCGCTTCCATAAATTCCCACGCTGTTACATCTTCTAGATATAGTCTAGTAAGAAATTAATATTCTGGTTTGCAACAGTCGTTCATTTGCATAATTATAATTATAATTTGCGATATTTATAAAGCTCATTACGGTTGGAATTCCATGCCTGATGTTTGGCTGGTGAAAGCTTATCAAGCTTAATGTGATGAATTGTAGTTATGAGGATGATGATAATGGTGATGGATTTGATGATGAGGGTAATGGTGGTGTTGATTTTGGTGTTATTGATAATGGTGATGATTATTGTGATGATAATGATGATGATAGGAAAATAGGTGCAATAACAGTATTGATGATAATGATGATGATGATAATGATAGTAATGATGATAGTAATGATAGCAATACAAATAATGATTATGATGAAATAATAATATTAATAATGATAATAATGATAATCATGGTAATGATGAAAACAAAAATAATGTCGATAATGATAATAGCAATTCAATAATGATATTGATAATATTAGTATTCATAATAAAGATAATGATAACAACAATAGCAATAATAGTAATAATAATAATCACCATCATTTTCATCATCATTATCATTTCCATCCGTATATTACCATCACGATAATCACAACGACCAAACCAATACAAAAATAAAAAAATAAAAAAAATAAAAAAATAATAAAACATAAATAATAATAATAATAATAATAATAATAATAATAATAATAATAATTACAACGAACACATCTCAATGCAACTATCAAACAGGAAGGTGTCACAGCCTTGTATTTCCCGCAACATCAACCAAGCGGGAAAAAGGGGTTTCTCGCTCGCTCTGTTATCACTGGAAATCGCCATACATCCTCTGTTTTTTGTTAAGTTTTGCTGACATTTCTCCCACGGCAAAGAAGAACACTTAAGGAAAATGCGAATGCTGTCTGTGAGCTGTTTTTTTTTGTGTTTGTGTGTGTGGTGGGAGTGAGAGAGGGAGGGAGGGGTAGGAGGAGGGGGAGGGTGGGGGTGGATAGGGGTGGGAGGGGGAGGTAGGGGTAGGAGGAGAGGGTGGGTGGGGTGGAAGGAGTGAGAGAGGGAGGGAGGGGTAGAGGGAGGAAGGGTGGGAGGGTGGGGTGGAAGGAGGGAGGGTGGGTGGGTGGGGTGGAAGGAGGGAAGGGGTGGGTGGGAAGGGTAGAAAGAGGGAGGGAAGGTGGGTGGGGTGGAAGCAGGGAGGGGGTGGATGGGGTGGAAGGAGGGAGAGATAGAAAGAGGGACGGAGGGAGAGAGGGATTGAAGGAAGGAGAGAGGGGAGAGGAAAGGAGGGCAGGGGGAGGAGAGAGAGAGAGACTGAGACAGAGACACAAAACTCTTAAATTCCTACCACGTTTTCCTCTTTTCCTCCGTCTTCTTCGACATACAAAACAGTAACAAAAACAAAAACGAATTCCTTATCGATGCCAAAAACCTAATTCCTATTTGAGAGACTCTAACACTCTCCTAAAAATCCTATTCTCTCTATCTCAATCCTTATCGTTTCTCGCCACGTTCGACTCTTTAAGATGTCAGTTCTTGAGGCGACATCGGAGAAAAAGGCCAGTGCGTAAGAGAGAGCGAGAGAGAGAATGAAAGAGTGGAAGAGGAGAGAGAGAGAGAGAATGAAAGAGTGAGAGAAAGAAGTAGAGAGAGAATGAAAGAGTAGAAGAGAAGGAGAGAGAGAGAGAGAGAGAGAGAATGAGAGTGAGAGAAAGAAGGAGAGAGAGAATGAAAGAGTGGAAGAGAAGGAGAGAGAGAGAGAGAGAGAGAGAGAGAATGAAAGAGTGAGAGAAAGGAGAGAGAGAATGAAAGAGTGAGAGAAAGAAGGAGAGAGAGAATGAAAGAGTGAGAGAAAGAAGGAGAGAGAGAATGAAAGAGTGGAAGAGAAGGACATAGCCAATAATACACTGGCGTTGACTTATGTTGCTCCTGCTCTGTATTTTCTTATTTATTTCTTTTAATGTTGTTGATATTTAATTCAATATCTCGGTAATATGATTGGAGTAGAGGATGTATTTTGTAGGATTTTTTTTTTTTTTTTTTGAGAAAATACACGTTTTTTGAGGTCGATATAACTTGAAAAAAATGGCCTATTGGTATTGCAGAAATTCAAAATAAGACGAGAACGAGAGAGAGAAAAAAAATCATCACTAAATCCTTTCTAACATCTAAAAGAAAAATAATCCGGATTTTAACGAGAAAGTTAAAATTGGCTGAGAGTTGGAAATTGGCAGAGAGTCCAAATAGGCTGAAATAGGTTGTTTGTCATCCCCATGCCATTTATCTCCGGAATTTTCCACCTCTTCAATGGATTAACTTCATTTCGTGTTATTAATCATATTTTTTTTTGGTATATCACCTAATGGAGGGAACTGAATAGCTTGGGGGTAATGTGACTTGGAAGAAAATGGAAGAAAATACAATTGTGATTCCATGTCTGAAACCAAGAAATCGAAATGAAATAATTAATATCTTGTGATAGAGTATATCGTGTGTGTGTGTGTGTGTGTGTGTGTCTATGTGTGTGTGTGTGTGTGTGTCTGTGTGTGTGTATGTGTGTCTATGTGTGTGTGTGTGTGTGCATTTTTTAGACTTAAATATCTGAGAAGAACATTGATTCAGTGGTTTTTTTTCTCTCATAATCAGTCGTTTCACACATTTTCACACTACTCACAGAAAGAGAGAAAGAGAGAGAGAGAATGAAAGGGTGAGAGAAAGAAGGAGAGAGAGAATAAAAGAGTAGAAGAGAAGGCGAGAGAGAGAAAGAGAGAGAGAGAGAGAGAGAGAGAGAGAGAGAGAATGAAAGAGTAAGAGAAAGAAGGAGAGATAGAATGAAAGAGTGGAAAAGAATGAGAGAGAGAGAGAGAATGAAAGAATGAGAGAAAGAAGGAGAGAGAGAATGAAAGAGTGGAAGAGAAGGAGAGAGAGAGAGAGAGAAACCTATAAAAGCGTAAATCTTTCTCCAGAAACCCAACTAATCATACCGCCATCTAGAGTAATAGCACAAAAGCTGATTCATCGCCGCTTGTGAAAGCCGTTGTGGAAAAGCCATTGCAACCCTATCCCCCCCTCCCCTCTCCCTCCCCCTCCCCCTTCCTCTCCCGCTTCCCCTTCCCCTTCCCCTCCTCCTCCCCTTCCCCTCCCCCTTCCCTCCAGCTTCCCCTCTCCCTCTCCCTCTCCTCCTCCCTTTCCCTTCCCCTCCTCCTCTCCCTC
>BOPN01003857.1:62500-65000 GCA_017312705.2 Penaeus japonicus | reverse complement strand
AATACTCGACATCATTAATTTATAGATTCACCAGTGATATATCACTTCCTCTCCCTCTCTTTCTTTCTCTCTCTCTCTCTCCCTCCCTCCCTCTCCCTCCCTCCCTCCCTCCCTCCCTCCCTCCCTCCCTCCCTCCCTCCCTCCCTCCCTCTCACCCTCTCTCCCTCCCTCCCTCCCTCTCTCTCTCTCTCTCTCTCTCTCTCTCTCTCTCTCTCTCTCTCTCTCTCTCTCTCTCTCTCTCTCTCTCTCTCTCTCTCGCTCTCTCTCTCGCTCTCTCTCCTCTCCCTCCCTCCCTCCCTCCCTCTCTCCCTCCCTCTCTCCCTCCCTCTCTCCCCCTTCTCTCTCTCTTCTCTCTCTCCCTCTCCCTCTCCCACTCTCCCTCTCCCACTCTCTCTCTCTCTCTCCCTCTCTCTCTCTCTCTCTCTCTCTCTCTCTCCCTCCCTCCCCTCCCCCTTCCCCCTCTCCCCTTCCCCTTTCCCTTACCCCCTCCCCCCCTCTCTCTCTCTCTCCCTCCCTCCCTCCCTCTCTCCCTCCCTCCCTCTCTCCCTCCCTCCCTCCCTCCCTCTCTCTCTCTCTCTCCCTCCCTCCCTCTCTCTCCCTCTCTCTCTCTCTCTCTCTCTCTCTCTCTCTCTCTCTCTCTCTCTCTCTCTCTCTCTCTCTCTCTCTCTCCCTCCTTCACTCCCTCCCTCTCCCTCCCTCCCTCCCTCCCTCCCTCCCTCTCTCTCTCCCTCCCTCCCTTTCTCTCCCTCCCCTCGCAATTGAAATAAACCAAACCAAACTCATCCACACTCAACACCACACGAGTCGATGCGTATAACAAAATCCTTCTCTTTATGTCTAAGCATCGCGAAATTAAGATATCTCCAAATAACACTGTAATTACCGGTAGAGAAAAAAAGAGGTGAAACTTGACTGTTACAACTTCTCTCATTCTTGCCTCACATGTATGAGAAGTAGATTCCATCAACGAGTCAACGGGAACGTAATAATTGTGTTGATGAGAGAGCTTTTGTGATTTCCAAGGCACTGAGGCATGGCGTTCTCTAGAGGCCTCCGGTTTTTGTGATGTTTTTATTTTGGCGTTTATCTGTTTATTGATGATATTTATTCGTTTGTAAAATGAGTATGGTAAGTAGTTTGATGTGTGTGATTTGAGTTACGGTCGGCGTTGTTTGTAAAAGGTTTGTAAGTAGAGGGGAGGAAATAGAGGTATTTTTAATCGTTAGTGGTTTATGAAGAAGGATTTTCCCGAGTTGTGTGACGTCATAAACAGATACACACACACACTCTTCCATCTCTTCCTCTCCCCTCTCACTATGCTAATCCTTAATTCAACAGATCTTCAGTACATTCATCACTCGCTAAATAACCGCTGGAGATTAGCATACAGCTGTGTCTCTCTGTTCCTCTCGTATCGACAGGAGTCTCGGCTACTTGTAAATCACGCCTTTAATTTGTACCTGTGGCGGTCCAGGTCGCCATTAGCATATGGCCTGCACACCTTGGGACCCTCGACGCCCGTGTGTGGCTTCTTCTGCCCTTGTGGCCCTCGTGGGACGCCCCGACGACGCCTCCCTGCTTGATATTTCTCGCGTCCCTTCACCCTTCCCTGGCCCTCACTCTGACCTTTCACCCTTCTCTCTCTCTCTCTCTCTCTCTCTCTCTCTCTCTCTCTCTCTCTCTCTCTCTCTCTCTCTCTCTCTCTCTCTCTCTCTCTCTCTCTCACCCTCTCATTCCGTCGTCGATTCTGTCTGTCATGGTCCTTAGACTAAGCAAACGTTGGATTTTATTTCACGGATGTATCGTGAATGGGGGACGTACAACTAAGTTCTTCGGGAACTGGGCCTTTTTTTCATCTTCCTAACCTCTAAGTACCTAACCTCAACAACTACAATAACAAGAATTATGATCTCGTTTTTTTTTTTTTTTTTTTTTTTTTATCATGAGATACATCAACAGACGTGAAAACGGTATTGGTTCCAGAAGTTGCGTTACGTCATTTTCTTCGTTCTTTCTTCAGTGTGACGTCGAAAGGTGCGTGTCTCTGCCATAGGCGAACACCCGGTGATGTAGCCACGGTCACTCTGCCGTCACGCACCTCTTACTTAGCACTTAATCAATTCGGACCTTAATTCTTTCGTTAAGGGAACGTGTTTTGGTATTCAAGACGGGTCAAAAAAGAGAGAGAGAGGATGATGTACAACCGCGTATTTTCTGTCGAAATGATAGGTGACGCGGTGGCAAAAAAAATCAATTTGCACCCAACATATGCCGTTCACACGCACGACGTAAAAGCGTTTCGCATTTCTAAAGTTGGATTTCTTTTCGTCTAACCGTACAAGAGAACAAGCTTTCTTTTAAAAAAATGGATAGGAATAGAATTATTTGATATATATGTCTAGTCCTGAATGGTATAAAGTTATCAAAATACCTTTATTTATTTATTTTTTTTTTTTTTTTTTTTTTTGCCTGATATCCTTGAGGTCTTACAGACCGAAGG
>BOPN01003857.1:47500-55000 GCA_017312705.2 Penaeus japonicus | reverse complement strand
ATCGAGAGAGAGAGAGAGAGAGAGAGAGAGAGAGAGAGAGAAAGAGAGATAAATACACAACCCCCAGCTGTGAAAATAACCCGCGCTTTAATTTCAATTTCAAATGCTCAAGCCATTCCACTCGGTGTAAACGTTTGTCTAAATATAATGACAAGAAAAAGAGGTTGGAAAAAAATATATATATATATATGACGAACGCCCCTCCCCCCAAACAAGAACAAAATATATCAAAGTTTCAATATATTGTTTGTATGTTTGTTTGTTTGTTGATGTTTTGGGGGTGACAGTAAAAATAACAAAATATATCAAAGTTTCACTCTATTGTTTCTTTGTTTGTATATTTGTTTGTTGTTGTTTTTGGGGGGGGGGTGATAGTAACCGAAATATCTTCTTGTTTTTGTCGTTCTTGTTTCGACGTCCGTTATCATATCTAACGGTCGTTTTTTCAAAATTTCATACCTTATTTTCCCCCCTTATTTTCTATTTCATGGGTGATACAAAATCTCTTTTTTGTTTGTTTGTTTGTTTGTTTGTTTCACCATGATTGGTATTGACAGGAAAATCTAATATGAAAACTGCGAGAGATGTTGAGAGTAACATGGCAGACTTAATATTTTTTGAAACTTTATTTGCACAAGGTTTATTATCTAAATGATTGGCGGTAATTGAGTTATGATTATTAGAAGTGTAATCATTCTAGCGTTTTATTGTGACTTTCACTATACTTACCATCAGACTGGAGGGGGGAGGGGGGGGGGGGGGGAGAGGGAGAGGGAAAGGAAGTAAATAAGTCCATTAATATAAAAGAAAAAGGAAACAAAGAAAAAAAAAGAAATAAAGAAAAAAGGAAAGAAAGAAGAAAAGAAAGAAAAAAAGAATAAAAGAAAGAAAAAAAAGAAAGAAAAAAATAAAGAAAAAAGAAAAGAAAAAAAAAATATATATACATATATGTATATATATATGTATATATATATATATATATATATATATATATATATATATATATATATATATAAACCTATCTAACAAAAGACTAGCAATATTTGGACATTCAAATGGTCTGCAAGAGATCCTATGGCCTATTTTCTTTTAAAAGGGGGGGGAGGGGCGGTGGGGGTAATGGCAAGTCCCGTTACGGTAGAAATAATTTCGGGTTTACGATAAAATAGAAATAAAAAAGTATTTAAAGAAATGACCATTCAGTTGTGATCTCGATAGATGGTGATAGACCGATGTGACGGCTGGTTGACTTGTACTATTTAGTTTGTTTTCTTTCTGTCTGGTTCTGTTTGGTTCTATCTGGTTGTTTGTCTGTTTTTGGTGTCTGTGTCTTTGTTTTCTTGTTTTTTTTCTCTCTCTCTTTCTTTGTTTATGTATGTTTGTCTCTTTCTCTCTTTCTTTCTAGGTCTTTGTCTGCATGTTTTTTTTTTTTTTTCTCTCTCTCTCTTCTCTCTTCTCTCTCTCTCTCTCTCTCTCTCTCTCTCTCTCTCTCTCTCTCTCTCTCTATCTATCTATCTATCTCTCTCTCTCTGTCTCCCTGTGTCTATCTATCTCTCTTTCTCTTTCTCTCTCTTTCTCTCTCTCTTTCCTGCTGTTTCTCTTTTTAGTCTCTTCTCTCTCTCTCTCTCTCTCTCTCTCTCTCTCTCTCTCTCTCTCTCTCTCTCTCTCTCTCTCTCTCTCTCTCTCTCTCTCTCTCTCTCTTCCTCTCTCTCTCTCTCTCTCTCTCTCTCTTCTCTCTCTCTCTCTCTCTCTCTCTCTCTCTCTCTCTCTCTCTCTCTCTCTCTCTCTCTCTCTCTCTCTCTCTCTCTCTCTCTCTCTCTCTCTCTCTCTCTCTCTCTCTCTCTCTCTCTCTCTCTCTCTCTCTCTCTCTCTCTCTGTCTCCCTGTGTCTATCTATCACTCTTTCTATCTCTCTTTCTCTCTCTCTTTCTCTCTCTCTCTCTCTCTTTCTCTCTCTCTCTCTCTCTCTCTTCCTCTCTCTTTCTCTACAAAAGGAAGAACCTTATCTACCACCCAGCCATATATTTGACCTCAACGTTACACGAAATAATTTTGAAATGCTGTGAAAAAAAAACTTGCTCTTGAAAAAAAAAAAAAAAAAAAAAAAAAAAAAGATTTTGTCCATCATTTTCAAGGACTGCAAATACTCTCGCGGCTCATATTTTGCAATGTTGCAAAAAAAAAAAAAAAAAAAAAGCTTTTATACGGAAAGGCAATTTACTTGAAAAACATCCGATTCACTTTATCGTTGAAGACCAATTTTCTTTATTGCTCTTGCATGAGTAAGTGAAATGGGTTAATTAGATGTTATATCTATGTTACTTATGTATGTCAAGGTCGTTTAGTCAAATTAGATTTTGAAGTTAGATTAGAATGAATTTGGAATTCTACTATTTTCCTTTTTTTTATGATTATTCTCTTCTCTTCCAACTATCTTTTTTTCCTTTCTTGATTATATTTATATATTTCTTATTACTATTATTTTTTAAAAATTGGAATTCTATTTTTTTCTTTTTTTTTTTGCAATTATTCTCTTTTCTTCCAACTTTTTTTTTTCCTTTCTTGAGTATATTTATATATCTCTTATCATCATTGTAAAAGAATGTCTTATCATTCATTTTTATTATTACTCTTTCCTCCTATTCCTCCATTCATCCTCATCATCACTCTTTCCTCCTATTCCTCCATTCACTCTTATCATTACACTTTCCTCCTATTCCTCCATTCACTCTTATCATCACACTTTCCTCCTATTCCTCCATTCATCCTTATCATCACTTTCCTCCTATTCCTCCATTCACTCTTATCATTACACTTTCCTCCTATTCCTCCATTCACTCTTATCATTACACTTTCCTCCTATTCCTCCATTCACTCTTATCATTACACTTTCCTCCTATTCCTCCATTCACTCTTATCATTACACTTTCCTCCTATTCCTCCATTCACTCTTATCATTACACTTTCCTCCTATTCCTCCATTCACTCTTATCATTACACTTTCCTCCTATTCCTCCATTCACTCTTATCATTACACTTTCCTCCTATTCCTCCATTCACTCTTATCATTACACTTTCCTCCTATTCCTCCATTCACTCTTATCATTACACTTTCCTCCTATTCCTCCATTCACTCTTATCATTACACTTTCCTCCTATTCCTCCATTCACTCTTATCATTACACTTTCCTCCTATTCCTCCATTCACTCTTATCATTACACTTTCCTCCTATTCCTCCATTCACTCTTATCATTACACTTTCCTCCTATTCCTCCATTCACTCTTATCATTACACTTTCCTCCTATTCCTCCATTCACTCTTATCATTACACTTTCCTCCTATTCCTCCATTCACTCTTATCATTACACTTTCCTCCTATTCCTCCATTCACTCTTATCATTACACTTTCCTCCTATTCCTCCATTCACTCTTATCATTACACTTTCCTCCTATTCCTCCATTCACTCTTATCATTACACTTTCCTCCTATTCCTCCATTCACTCTTATCATTACACTTTCCTCCTATTCCTCCATTCACTCTTATCATTACACTTTCCTCCTATTCCTCCATTCACTCTTATCATTACACTTTCCTCCTATTCCTCCATTCACTCTTATCATTACACTTTCCTCCTATTCCTCCATTCACTCTTATCATTACACTTTCCTCCTATTCCTCCATTCACTCTTATCATTACACTTTCCTCCTATTCCTCCATTCACTCTTATCATTACACTTTCCTCCTATTCCTCCATTCACTCTTATCATTACACTTTCCTCCTATTCCTCCATTCACTCTTATCATTACACTTTCCTCCTATTCCTCCATTCACTCTTATCATTACACTTTCCTCCTATTCCTCCATTCACTCTTATCATTACACTTTCCTCCTATTCCTCCATTCACTCTTATCATTACACTTTCCTCCTATTCCTCCATTCACTCTTATCATTACACTTTCCTCCTATTCCTCCATTCACTCTTATCATTACACTTTCCTCCTATTCCTCCATTCACTCTTATCATTACACTTTCCTCCTATTCCTCCATTCACTCTTATCATTACACTTTCCTCCTATTCCTCCATTCACTCTTATCATTACACTTTCCTCCTATTCCTCCATTCACTCTTATCATTACACTTTCCTCCTATTCCTCCATTCACTCTTATCATTACACTTTCCTCCTATTCCTCCATTCACTCTTATCATTACACTTTCCTCCTATTCCTCCATTCACTCTTATCATTACACTTTCCTCCTATTCCTCCATTCACTCTTATCATTACACTTTCCTCCTATTCCTCCATTCACTCTTATCATTACACTTTCCTCCTATTCCTCCATTCACTCTTATCATTACACTTTCCTCCTATTCCTCCATTCACTCTTATCATTACACTTTCCTCCTATTCCTCCATTCATTCTTATCATTACACTTTCCTCCTATTCCTCCATTCATCCTTATCATCACTCCTTCCTCCTATTCCTCCATTCACTCTTATCATTACACTTTCCTCCTATTCCTCCATTCACTCTTATCATCATTCTTTCCTCCTATTCCTCCATTCACTCTTATCATTACACTTTCCTCCTATTCCTCCATTCACTCTTATCATCATTCTTTCCTCCTATTCCTCCATTCATTCTTATCATCACTTTCCTCCTATTCCTCCATCCATTCTTATCATTACACTTTCCTCCTATTCCTCCATTCATTCTTATCATTACACTTTCCTCCTATTCCTCCATTCATTCTTATCATTACACATTTTCTTCCTATTCCACATCCTTCTTATCCTTCCCTACTCCTCTTCCAAACAACAAACTCGCAATCCCACACTTCATGATAAACAACAAACAAACAAACAAACTGAAAACCTATTTCCTGATCCGTGACCATAAGCTAATACACTCTCCCCCCCTCCCCCTTCTCCCCCTTCCCTCCTCCCCTCTCCCCCCCCAATCTGTGACGTCATTCGTATGATCACAAGCCGTAAATTTAAGAGTACTAGCCACTCCGCAACCTGGATTTAAGAGTACTAGCCACTCCGCAACCTGGATTTAAGAGTACTAGCCACTCCGCAACCTGGATTTAAGAGTACTAGCCACTCCGCAACCTGGATTTAAGAGTACTAGCCACTCCGCAACCTGGATTTAAGAGTACTAGCCACTCCGCAACCTGGATTTAAGAGTACTAGCCACTCCGCAACCTGGATTTAAGAGTACTAGCCACTCCGCAACCTGGATTTAAGAGTACTAGCCACTCCGCAACCTGGATTTAAGAGTACTAGCCACTCCGCAACCTGGATTTAAGAGTACTAGCCACTCCGCAACCTGGATTTAAGAGTACTAGCCACTCCGCAACCTGGATTTAAGAGTACTAGCCACTCCGCAACCTGGATTTAAGAGTACTAGCCACTCCGCAACCTGGATTTAAGAGTACTAGCCACTCCGCAACCTGGATTTAAGAGTACTAGCCACTCCGCAACCTGGATTTAAGAGTACTAGCCACTCCGCAACCTGGATTTAAGAGTACTAGCCACTCCGCAACCTGGATTTAAGAGTACTAGCCAGGAATCATAGCGTGACGGTCCATAATTACTGTTCATGTTAAGGGCGTCCTATATTTAATGTTTTATCGTGATTCTGTTTATTTACGGGTTGGGTTAGAGGGAAGGCATGGGGGGGGGGGTGGAGGGGATTGGAGGGGGTACTTTTATAATAAGTATTGTTTGTGATTTTTTATTTATTATTATTATTTTTTTAAGGGGGAGGGTCCTTTAATACAGCGAAGGAGAAGAGAGAGGGAGAGAGGGAAAGGGGAGGGGAGAAGGAAAGGGAAGCAAGGGGGGAAGAGGGAAAAGAGAGGGATGGGAAGGGAAAATGAGGGAAGGGGAAGGGGATGGGAAGGAAGGGGGGAAGAGGGAAAAGAGAGGGATGGGAAGGGAAAGTAAGGGGAGGGGAGAAGGAAAGGGAAGGAAGGGGGGAAAGGGGAGAGGGGAGAGAAAGGGGAAGAATGGGGAGGGAAGGAAGCTAACTGCCTATAGCTCCTCTTTTCTCTCCAGAACGTTCTTCTCAAAATCACGCTGTTTTCTTCTTCTTCTTCTTCTCCTTTCTTTTCTTTAAAGCTAGAATCTTGGATCACTTTCTATGTTATTGTTGAAACTACCTTGTGTGTGTTTCTGCATTACCTTGGAAGTTATCATCAAAGTTTAGTAACCATCCAAGTTGCCATCCAAGTTTCACTCTCAGTTGTTGTTCAAGTTACCATCTGAGTTGCCATTTCAGTAACCATTTACGATAACATCTGAGTTTCCATGACAGTAACCATCTAAAATACGATACCGTAATCCAAGAATGTCTCCATCCTCCTCCTCTTTTCTTTCTTCTTTCTTTCTTCTTCTACCTCTTCCTGCCTTAATTATCTCTTCCTTTTCTTCCTTCCTCTTCCTCCCTCCTTCTTACTCCTCCGTCTCTTCTTTTTCTTTCTCCATCCTCCTCTTCTTCCTTCTCCTCCTCTTACATCTTCTTCTTCCTCACCCTCCTCCTCCTCCTTCTTCTTCTCCTCCTACCCCTCCCCCTCCTCCTCCTTCCCCTCCCCCTCCTCCTCCTCCTCCTCCTCCTCCTCCTCCTCCTCCTCCTCCTCCTCCTCCTCCTCCTCCCCCTCCTCCCCCTCCTCCTCGCCCTCCTCGCCCTCCTCCTCGCCCTCCTCCTCCTCCTCCCCCTCCTCCTCGCCCTCCTCCTCTTCCCCCTCCTCCTCTTCCCACTCCTCCTCCTCCTCCTCCTCCTCTTCCCCAATAGGTTGCGAGTAATGATCTTAATCGCGAGATAATAACGGTCGGTTGCGGTTTGCAACACAGCTTGACTGTCATGGGATTAAGGAAGGAAAGGGAGGGAAAGGAAGGGGGAGAGGGGAAAGGGAGGGATGGGGAGGGGGGAGAGGGGAGAAGGGAGAGAAATGAAGGGGGGAGAGGGAAGAAGGGAGGGAAAGGAAGGGGGGAGAGGGGAGAAGGAAGGAAAGGGAGGGGAGAAGGAAGGGAAAGGAAGGGGGAGAGGGGAAAGTGAGGGATGGGGAGGGAAAGGGAAGAAAAGGGAGAGAGAAAAACAAAGAGAGAAAGAAAGATAGAGAGATATTGGCAGAAAGATAGATGAAGAAAGAGAGAGAGAGAAACAGAGAGAGAAAGAAAGATAGAGAGAGATTGGCAGAAATATAGATAGAGAAAGAGAGAGAGAGAGAGATTGACAAAGATACATATAGAAAGAGAGAAAGAGACACAGAGGCAGAGAGATAGAGAGAGAGAGAGAAAGGAAACCACCGACCGCATCTCACACACGAAACAGCCACGCAGAACCAATCACAAACGAACAGAACATGACAGACAACCTACAAGGAAAAGTCAGATGGGCAAACTGACAGACAAAGGACACGCGCGGGTAATCTATGCTAATATTCATTCTTGTCTCTCTCCCCGTCAACAAAAGGAAAGAAAGTTA
>BOPN01003857.1:27500-35000 GCA_017312705.2 Penaeus japonicus | reverse complement strand
ATATATATATATATATATATATATATATATATATATATATATATGTATATATGTATATGTTTCTATATATATATATATATATATATATATATATATATATATATATACACATATATATACACGTACATAATTCCCTCTCCCTCTCTGGTTCGTCTTCCCGTTTTCTCATTTCTCTTTCTCTCTATTTTTTGTTTGGGCAGAAGCCAAGAACTGGGCATCATTGCGCGCAAATCAGAAGTAGTCCATTTCATTCAACTTCAAATTACGGGTTAGACCATCCCCGAGTTGCCAAGCATGGATATGTCTCCGCCATCTTGACATTTGGCTCGGTTTCCCTTTCACATTCTGCCTGTGTTTTCTATTTTTTCCTTTTTTTTTCTAACTTCGTTTTTTCTTCTTTCTTCAAGCTTAACCTTCGCTCCATTTGTAACTTACTGTATTTTTTTCTTACCTTTCCTCCTCGATTTGGATCTATAATTCAGCGCTGTTGTATTATCATATGGCTAGTTCTTATCGACTGTTCACCGATCTGGACACAGTTACAAATTCGGCTGTAAGTTGCCAGTTTGTTCATCTGGGCGATTGTTAAGATCACATAACTGGAAAATGAAAGTTGTCTTCATTTTCTTCAATAGAATCCGAGGAAAGGGCGTGGACATACTTAAAGGAAAATAATAATCTTTATTTTATCAATTCATGTTCGATGGATTCTTAGAGTGATATACAACAGCCAATGTGATTGACAAATTTGCCGTTTGTGTTGTTATCGTCCATAATTTTCTGTTCGTAATAGGTTCTGTGCGATAACGCCTTCTCTAGTTTAGGAAATTCAGTAGCTGAAACGAAACACAAATGAAGCACAAATGTTGCAAGCCAGTATTTGTATATTGTTAGACATATTGCATTTACTGCAGTTGCTACATATGTCAAATACCAGAGTACATTACTTTCCTACATGTTTTTTTTTATGCTATACAGAACACAAACACAACGAGATTACAATACCCACATAAACACAAATACATACTCACACAGACAGTCACACATACATAGAAAAACACAAACATACACATACATATCAACAAACACACAAATACACACAGTCACACACACATACACACACAAATACACACAATCACAAACACACACACAAATACACACAATCACACACACACAAATACACACAATCACACACACACACACACAAATACACACAATAACACACACACAAACAAACAAACACAAACAGGTGAGCACAACAACGAACTCAAGATGGCCGACATCCACTCAAGATGAACAAAATGACTCACTTTCCTCTTCTAACCGCAAACTCGACCCTCTGCTTCGCTCCTCACACCTCTCATATCACTCCCCATTACTCCTCATTGTTATGCAACGTCCTCATCCCAGGGATATGAGTATCTAGATATATTTCATGGTGCGTGATTTAGCCTCCGCACGACGTACGTGACTTATGCGTTGCATTATGTTGCAAATATTCGACTGCCTTTGTGGAAACGTGTGGGTAAATAGTACTGGGTTTTACACTATACATTTAAAAAAAACAGAAAGGGGTAAGAAAGAGAGATACGTTCACACACAACACTCTGCAATAAGTCCATCGGTGCAACTTTGCCACAGCGAGTGCATTTGCGGACCGCAAAATAACTGCATTCACACACACACCATATGCATCCGGAGTGAAAGTGCTCGTTCTAAACACATGGATTGAGTGTGGGAGGAGGTGGCATCTTCCTTTGCCTTCCTCTCCCCTCCTCTCTTCCTCTCCTCTCTTCCCTTCCCCTCTTCCTCTCCTCTCTTCCCCTTTCCTTCCTCATTTCCCCTCCCCCCCTTCCCTTATTCTGCCATATACTCCCTTCATCTTCTGTCTCCTTCTCTTTCCCCTTCCTCTCTTCCCCTCTCCCTCCCTTATTCTGCCATACAATCCCTTCATCTTCTGTCCCCTCCTCTCTTCCCCTCCCCCCTCTCCCTTTATTCTGCCATACACTCTCTTCATCTCCTGTCCCTCACTCTCCCCTCCTCCCTTATTCTGCCATAAACCTCTTCATCTTCTCACCCTCCCTCTCCCTTCTTCCTCTATACACACACCCTTCATCCTGTACCCTCCCCTCTCTTTTTTTTCTTTCCCCTATATATCTTCTCCCTCTTCCTACCCCCCTCCATCCTCATCCCTTCCCCTCCCCCTCTATATCCTCCTTTCTCGGGATGGGTATGACCCGCACACGCCCACGCCCGTGAGACTTCAAGGGCGCGGTAAGGAGGGACTTATGAGGAAAGTTGTTCACACTGACACAAACAAACAAACACACACAGATATATATATATATATATATATATATATATATATATATATATATATATATACATATGTATATATACATATATATATGTATATATACATATATATATATGTATATATAAATATATGTATATATATGTATAAATATATATATGTATAAATATATATATATATATATATATATATATGCATGTACGCATATACACTTATATATGTATATGTGTTATCATACGTATACACACACACACACACACACACACACACACATTCATCCCCCATCCCTCCTACCCACCTCCCCCCCCCCACATCGCCCCGCCCCCCCCCTCCTCCCCCCCATCCCCCCTCCCCCCTCCCCCCACATCGCCTGCAGGATCGCGCCACCCCTCCCTCGCGAACTTGCAAAGGTCACACTCTCGCCTAAAGTCTGCAAGATTCGTATGTCCATTCGGTCGGTCCGGTGTGCCTCGGGTCCTTCGGCAGAGATTCCGTCGGGTGGTGACATAACCGAGGCCAGACCGAGAGGAAAAAAGAGGATGGCGTTTCTTATTTTCTTTTCTTTCTTTTTCTTCTTCTCGGAATTGTAAGACGTAAGTGTACTGTGTGTACGTGTGTGTGTGTGTTTGTGTGAATGGGTGTGTACGTGTACGTGTGTGTGTGTCTTTGTGTGAATGGGTGTGTACGTGTACGTGTACGTGTGTCTTTGTGTGAATGGGTGTGTACGTGTACGTGTGTGTGTGTGTTTGTGTGTACGTGTACATGTACGTGCGTGTGTGTGTTTATATATTTATATATATATACATATATATATCATAAAAGGGGAGAACAAGAGGCAATTTAAAAATTATTATCATCATCCTTAATGATAATATCATTATCATTACTACTACTACTACAATTGTTATTATCATTATCATTATCATTATCATTATCATTATCATTATCATTATCATTATCATTATCATTATAGTTATGACCGTCAGTATTATCATTAATAGTATAATTATCATTATTACTATTATCATTATCATCATTATTACTATTATCATCATTATCATCATTACTATCATCATTCTCATCCTTATCATCATCATCACCATTTTTATCATCCTTTCCTTACCATCATTAATCGAAGTATCAGAATTACCTTAATCAACCTTATCACCATCATTAACACCATAACCATCAACACTATTCACTACCACCATGACAAACAAACAAACAAACAAATGACATATCAGTTATCGAACCACACAATCAAACATCACAAACAAACAAACAAATTAAACTATATCAGAACGAAAAGAAGTGAGAGAGAAAAAAAAATAAAAGAAATAAAAATAATCACGGAAATAGAAAGAGGAGATAGAAGGACGTAGAATAAATGAGGGGGGAGAGAGACCAGAAGAGGAAGTTGGAAAAGGTGTCATTGCCAACAGAGAGATGATGAAGGGGGAAGAGAGGGAGGGAGAAGGACAGGGTGGGAGAGAGGGAAGGAGGGGAGAGAGGGAGGGAGAAGGAGAGGAAGGGAGGAGAGGGAGAGAGAAGGAGAGGGAGGGAGGGAGAGGGAGAGATGGAGAGGAGGGAGAAGGAGAGGGAGGGAGAGAGGGAAGGAGGGGAGAGAGGGAGGGAGGGAAATTGAGAGGGAGGGAGGGAGGGAGAAGGAGCGAGGGAGGGAGAGGAGGGGGGAGAGAGGGGGAGGGAGAAGGACAGGGTGGGAGAAAGAGGGTGGAGGGAGGGAGAAGGAGAGGAAGGGAGGAGGGAGGGAGGGAGAGAGAGAGAGAGAGAGAGAGACAGAGAGAAAGAGAGAGAGGATAGATAGATATAGACAGATGGAGGATAGATATATACAGAGAAAGCCAAGTCAGTAAATCAGAAATACCAGAACAAAGTACCCCCAGTACCCTCCTCCCCCCCCTCCCCCTCTTTCCGCATCCCATCTTCATTCCCGCAGAAAAGAACAACGGGGGGAGGGAGAGGGGAGGGGGGGAAGGGGGTGGGAGAGGTCGTGAAGTGAGGTCACGATACAGGGCCCTAACATGACCTGATTTCGAGGTGATGCTTCAATATCCCAACATGGAAAAGAAGATGGAGAGTATTTTGTGAAAGAATTGTTGCCTTATGCGCAATATTGCAACATATTTGGGAAAGGATGAGATGCAAATATGTGTAATAGGTTTGTATATGTGGAGTTATATGTATCTATAATATGGACATATGTATATACTATACAACATATATACACACAATGTTTGTGTGTGTATGTGTATATATATGTATATATATGTATATATATATATATATATATATATATATATATATATATATATATGCATATATATATATATATATATATATATATATATATATATATATATATATATATATATACATATATGTATGTATGTTGGTATGTGTAAACATATACACAGTACAAACCACGATATGTAAAAAAATAATCACAAAATCAAACACGACAAACAAACCACATAACACACACACATAAAAAAAAGTTACAGGCGAGACGAGGCAAACACAGACACAGAGCAAGCGAGAGAAAAGCATCGAAATTTGGTTCAAACGTTCAACCCCCAAAAACCGGTTTACTTTTGGGTGAACAATGTGTAGCTCCGTCATCTACGTGGCTTTGGGCTTATCAAGATGGGCTGCGTGTGCGCTGTCTGTTTGTGTCTGTGTCTGTCTGTTTGTGCAACGGCTCAGAAACGTTTGTAATATACCTATTCACGTGTTTATCTATACACACACTTCCACATACGCACACACACACACACACGCTCTCTCTCTCTCTCTCTCTCTCTCTCTCTCTCTCTCTCTCTCTCTCTCTCTCTCTCTCTCTCTCTCTCTCACACACACACACACACACTCACACTCACACACACACACACATGATGATTAGTTATAACCATATAATTGATTCGTTTGAATAATATTAACATGATACTGATACCAACAGGTGGGAACAAAATAAAAATAACAACAGTATAGGATTATATTAAAAGTGACAATCGCAATATTGCAGAACTGGCTTTATGATTAGTGTTGATCTCATCTCATATCAATTCCTGTTGCATAGACTTAAGGCAAATTGCATTAAGCATAAGAATAACATGGCAATAATGTTGATGATTCGTAATGCTACATTGAACAGCAATAAATACAGACCCCTCCCCTCCTCTTATCCTCTACCCCATCCTCCCTTCCCCTTAACCCTTCTTCCCCACCCCACCCCTCCACTTATCCTCTCTAATTCACCCCTCCTCTCCCCTCCCCTCCCCCATCCCCCACCCCTTCCCCCTTCTTCCCTCCCCTTAACCCCTCTTCCCTCCCCTCCCCCCCTTCCCCACCCCCTCCCCTCCCTTACCCCCTCTTCCCCCTCTCCCCACCCCCCCTCTTCAACCCTCCCCTTCCCACCCTCTCCCCTTCCCTTTCCCCTTCCTCCCTCTCCCCCCTACGTGCACGTATCGGCGAAAGTGCTTACCGCTTGAGCCGACGACGGGGAAATAATTTGTCATCGGAGGTACGGGGATGCGATAGAGGCGGTGGTGATTGGCAACACTTTTCCGCCATTAGAGGGGGGGGAAGGGAGGGGGGAAGGGGAGGGAGGCGGGGGAGGGGGGAGAGGGGGGTGGTTGAGTAAGTCTGTTTGCGCGACTTTTTGGGTTGTTGTGTTGTTTGGTTGTTGCCTCTTTTGGGTTGTTGTCTGTTTTGGGTTGTTGTGTTGTTTGGTTGTTGACTCTTTGGGTTGTTTGGTTGTTGCCTCTTTTAGGTTGTTGGGTTGTTGTCTCTTTTGGGTTGTTGTGTTGTTTGGTTGCTGTCTCTTTTGGGTTGTTGTGTTGTTTGGTTGTTGTCTCTTGTGGGTTGTTGGGTTGTTTGGTTGTTGTCTCTTTTGGGTTGTTGTGTTGTTTGGTTGTTGTCTCTTTTGGGTTGTTGTGTTGTTTGGTTGTTGTCTCTTTTGGGTTGTTTGGTTGTTTTCCCTTTTTGGGTTGTTGTGTTCTCTCTTTTGGGTTGTTGTATTGTTTGGTTGTTGTCTCTTTTGGGTTGTTTTGTTTTGTGGTTGTTTCCTTGTTTTCTCGTTGTGTTGTTTTTGGGGGGGTTGATGATTTTTTCTTTTTTTTCTTTTTTCTTTTTTTGCTTCGTCCTTTTTTCATTTATTTATCCATAACACTAATTTTCATATTCATATCTTGTTCACATTTATAGTTTTTTCATCTGTAATCTTTATTTTTCTATTAGTTTTCATTGTTCTTTACGAGAATAATTCGTCAATGCCATATGATTATAATTATGATCATTATATAACATAAATAGTTGATGAATTTTACTGATTATATAGATACTCCAAAAAGGGAAATTCTATCTTTTTCTGTGTGTGTGAGAGAGTTTGTTTGTGTATGTGTGTGTGAGTTTGCGTGTGTGTGTGTGAGTTTGTGTGTGTTTGTTTGTGTGTGTGTTTGTTTGTGTGTGTGTGTTTGTATAAGTGTGTGTACATATCTGTGCTCGTATGTGTACATATCTGTGCTCGTATGTGTACATATCTGTGCTCGTATGTGTACATATCTGTGCTCGTATGTGTACATATCTGTGCTAGTATGTGTACATATCTGTGCTCGTATGTGTTCATATGTATGCGTATGTCTATATACATAAACATTTAATCAATAGCTTTCCAACAAACCCTCACAATAATTCTCGACTTCCATAAACTTTAAAAAGTATTTACAACGGAGAATAATTACCCAGACTTCCATTAACTCTGCTTTACGTAGCGTGACGCCAGCGCTCCGCTCCTAAAACATCTGTCGCCGCGCCGTCGTAACATAACGTAACATCAATGTAACGTAAATATAATTCTTTAGATGATTAATGGTATTCCAGCGATACAAAAGCGAGACAGAAAATCAAAGAACGTTGAGTCCAGGTAATTGCTATGCTTAACTAGGTTGGATGCTGACCGCTCCTAACAAGGTAAATGCTCTGAAGGCCGCGGGAGAATGTGCTCTTTCTCTTTCTCTCTATTTTTCTTTTCTCTCTCTCGCTCGCTCTCTATCTATCTATATATCTATCTATCTATTCTCTCTATCTATCTATCTCTGTTACTTTCTCTTTGTATCTTGTTCTCTCTCTCTCTCTCTCTCTCTCTCTCTGTTACTTTCTCTTGTCTA
>BOPN01003857.1:17500-20000 GCA_017312705.2 Penaeus japonicus | reverse complement strand
CCTCTACCCCCATTATCCTCATCCTCTTCTTCTTCCTCTTCTCCTTCTCCTTAACATTCTTCTTCCAATCTCTCTAATTCCATCATTATCCTTTATTTTCCCATTACCTTTATAAATTACGAACAATACCTGTCACTGTTCAGAGATAAAATATTTCCGATTAGGCCTCTAGGTTACTAATCTTTCCTAATCCTTCGTCGAATCATTTCATTTATTATAATAGCGATTAATGAGATGACGTTTTCTCTTCCCGACAGATGCACGTAAGGGCGAAGTGGTCGTTACTTCTCCTGGGACTCTGGTTCTTATGTGGCGTCAGTGGCAGCTCGCTACGTCGAACGATGGCCGATATACAAGGTAAACTATTGTAATTTCGGTTTCTTGTATTTTTTTTAATGTTTATTTATGTCTGTTTTATATGTGTATTTATTTTTTTATCTGTCTTTCTCTCCTCTCTCTCTCTCTTTCTCTGTCTCTGTCTCTCTTTTTTTTTCTCTCTCTCTTTCTCTTTCTCTCTCTCATTCTCTCTCCCTCTTTCTCTCTCTCTCTCTCTCTCTCTCTCTCTCTCTCTCTCTCTCTCTCTCTCTCTCTCTCTCTCTCTCTCTCTCTCTCTCTCTCTTTCTTTCCCTCTTCCTCTTCCTATCTCTTTCTCCTTCTTCCTCCCCTCCTTCTCCTTCGCCTTCTCCTTTTTCTTTTCCCTCTCCCTCTCCTTCTCCTTTTTCTTCTCCTTCTCCCTCTCCATTTCCCTCTCTCTCTCCCTTTCCCTCTCCCTCTCTCTCTCTCTCTCATCCTCCCTCTTCCTTCTCCCTTCGCCCTTTTTCCCTCTCCTTCTCCCACTTCCTCTCCTCCCTCTCCCTCTCCTTTCCCCTCTCTCTCTCCCTCTTCCTCTCCCTCTCCTCTCTCTCCCTCTCCTTCCCCCCCTCTCTCTCTCCCTCTCCTCCCCCCCTCTCCCTCTCCTCTCTCTCCCTCTCCCCTTCCCTCTCCCTCTCCCCTTCCTTCACTCTAAAAAAACACATTCATGTTAACACGTCAGGAAAATCAAATTAATTACGAACAACATACAACACAAATTAATTAGACTTTAGAATTAGAATTTATCAGATGGTTTTAATGAGAAAACAATATATATATATATATATATATATATATATATATATATATATACATATATATATATATATATTAATTAATATAGTGTTTATAGCGTTGATTGGTCTTTTTAATATAAAATATGAACATATTATTTTGTTTTCATGTTCTCATTCATTGCTATATTATTTGTTGTTATTGTCCTTTGTCAAATCCTTTTTTTTTTTGTTCAATTGTTTTTACCTTGATTTTATATCTATATTGTCCTTTATTTTGAATTGATTTATAGATTTGATTAATTATTATCACGAATTCCTTCTCATTTCTTTTCTGTGAACGCGTGGGAACGTGACTCCCCCTCCCCTCCCCTCCCCTTCCTTCTCTCTCCCCCTTCCCTCTCCTCCTCCCATCCCCCTCCCCACCCCCTTTCTTCTTTCTTTTCCTCTCCCTCCTCTTCTCCTCTCCTCTTCTCCCTCCCTTCCTTTTCTCCTTCCCTTTTTCTTCCTTCTCTCTCCTCCCCTTCCCTCTCCTCCTCTCCCTTTCTTCTCCCTCCTTCTCCTCTTCTCTCCCTTTCCTTCCCTTTCGTTCCTTCTCCCCTCTTCCCTTGTATATCCCTTTCCCTTCCCCCTTTCCTTTTTCATTTGATGATGAGCGATAACGATTATTATAATACTAATGATAATGATAATGTATAAATAGTGACAGTAGTAATAAAGATAATTTAATTATGATAATGATGATAATGATTGTAATGATAGTAATAATAAAGATATTGATAGTAATAATGAATTTGATAATGATAATAATGATAATGATAATAATAATAATAATAATAATGGCTATAATTTAGTAATAATAATAATCATAATAAGGATCATACCGATAACAGAATAAAAACAACAAAGCAATAACCTCCGCCAACGCCCAAAAATCCAGTCACAAAATACATAAGTCTGTCACAGATACATAAAATCGCACTGCTGATGAATAAGTAACTCGAACCTAGATCTGCAGGTTGCATGGATCCGCTTCACAATCAGAATCGAATCAAACTGTCCCTAGGCCATGGTAACAACCCCCACAAACTTTCATTGCAATTCGTCAGTAACTTTTTGCATAATGCAACAAATTGGGAAACTTGATTAAATAAGAAGGATATTCATGACAATAACAGTATTAGTATTAACATAGGATGATATTAATTATGATATGATGATAATTGTTATATGAAAAATAAGTGTCATTGCTAATGATAATGATTATGATGATAATGATTATGATAATGATTTTGTTGATGATAACAATACTGATAATATTATCAATAACGATAAGAATAAGGATGATATTATTGATAATGATAACAATGATGATAATGGTGAGAATAAGGAAGACACTAATGATAATAATAATA
>BOPN01003857.1:10000-15000 GCA_017312705.2 Penaeus japonicus | reverse complement strand
CTGGCGATCGAACACCTTCCGTCGGCTTCTTGGAAGTAGCTC
This sequence comes from Penaeus japonicus, assembly GCA_017312705.2. Classification (NCBI taxonomy): domain Eukaryota; kingdom Metazoa; phylum Arthropoda; class Malacostraca; order Decapoda; family Penaeidae; genus Penaeus; species Penaeus japonicus. The sequence goes on along the minus strand of BOPN01003857.1, from coordinate 14,958 downwards.
ATGATCCTAGCCACTTCGTAGGCCCCGTTCGAGAAGGAGAGCCTCTTTTCCTGTCCAATTTCGACCCCGAGTTACAACCGGGATGGGGACACGAGGAAGAACTCGAGGACAAGATGGACTCCTACGCCGTCGACCCAACGCCGGGCTCTTCCTCGCTCACCATCAACGGCGAAGGGCCGGGCGGGTCTCAGGACGCGCCTACGCCTTCAGACGCCGAGAAGGATACGAAGATCCTGAAGAAACTTCTCGATAAACCGAAGAAGTTGATGAAGGTTGGTGCTTCTGTTTATTTTGTGTTGGTACTTCTGTTTATATTTTGGGTTGGTACTTCTGTTTATATTTTGGGTTGGTACTTCTGTTTATATTTTGGGTTGGTACTTCTGTTTATATTTTGGGTTGGTACTTCTGTTTATTTTGGGTTAGTACTTCTGTTTATTTTGGGTTGGTACTTCTGTTTATATTTTGGGTTGGTACTTCTGTTTATTTTGGGTTGGTACTTCTGTTTATATTTTGGGTTGGTACTTCTGTTTATTTTGGGTTAGTACTTCTGTTTATTTTGGGTTGGTACTTCTGTTTATATTTTGGGTTGGTACTTCTGTTTATTTTGGGTTGGTACTTCTGTTTATATTTTGGGTTGGTACTTCTGTTTATTTTGGGTTGGTACCTCCGATTCTTTAGGTTGGTACTTCTGTTTATTTTGGGCTGGTGTCTCTGTGATATCTATTTACTAATAAAGAAAATAAAATCCAAAAGTATATTATTTATGTACTAATATGTGTTTGGTTAATAAGGTATACTACACGTACACTACACAGGAATGAATTTTCGCATACACCGCATTTCGTCATACGCTTATTCATTCGTCATAATTAACTGTAATTTCTCAACAACTTCCCCTGAAAACAGTCTAGAGTAAGTTATTTGAAAGTGACAAGAATAAATGTGTTACTCTATGAATCATCCCAAAATATCACGTGGTTCCATCTTTATTTTTTTAACACACTTTTACGCCGTTTTAGAATACTTTTACTCTTTTTACAACACAACTTTATCCGTTTTATAACACACTTGCCCGATTTAGAATACTTTTACCCCTTTTACAACATACTTTCACTCGATTTACAACTTATGCCCCTTTTAACACATTTTTTATCACATTTTCCAACACACTTATACCTCTTTTACAACACACTTTTATCCCAATTTCCAACACACTTATACCTCTTTTACAACACACTTTTATCCCAATTTTCAACACACTCATACCCCTTTTCCAACACACTTTTATCCCAATTTCCAACACTTATACCCCTTTTACAACACACTTTTATCCCAATTTCCAACACACTTATACCTCTTTTACAACACACTTTTATCCCAATTTCCAACACACTCATACCCCTTTTCCAACACACTTTTATCCCAATTTCCAACACACTCATACCCCTTTTCCAACACACTTTTATCCCAATTTCCAACACTTATACCCCTTTTACAACACACTTTTATCCCAATTTCCAACACACTTATACTTCTTTTACAACACACTTTTATCCCAATTTCCAACACACTCATACCCCTTTTCCAACACACTTTTATCCCAATTTCCAACACACTCATACCCCTTTTCCAACACACTTTTATCCCAATTTCCAACACTTATACCCCTTTTACAACACACTTTTATCCCAATTTCCAACACACTTAAACCTCTTTTACGACACTCTTTTATCCCAATTATACCCCAGACCCACGTAACAACACCCTCTCACTCGCTTTACAACAATTTTCCCCGTTTTTTACAACCCTCACCCAGACCCCCGTTACAACGGCCTCTCTCTCTAACACTACAGGTCATCAAGGTAAAGGGAAACGGAAATTACGTGCCCGAGGAAGTACCCGGTGTGATGATACCCACTGAAGACGGTGTAGAGGAAGCCTTCGTGCCAGAGAACCTTCTGGAAGACGCGGAGCTCTTGCTGACTGCCGGATCAGCTCAACAGCCTACTTACGTCTCGCCGGATGCCCTACCAACCGCCACCCCCGTGAGTACTTTAGGAAGAACAGGGGATAAGTGGAGAGTGGGAATGGGGTTTTTAAGTAGAATGAGTGGCGGTGGGCAGTGGGAATGGTCCCTTATGAAGGACAGGGAATAAGTGGCAGTGGGAAAGGTATCTTATGAAGGACTGGGAATAAGTGGTTGTTGGGATAGGGAATAAGTGGTTAGTGAGAAAGGTACCTTATGAAGGACAGGGAATTAGTGGTCGTTGGGACAGGGAATAAGTAGTCAGTGGGACAGGGAATAAGTGGTCAGTGGGACAGGGAATAAGTGGTCAGTGGGACAGGGAATAAGTGGTCAGTGGGACAGGGAATAAGTGGTCAGTGGGACAGGGAATAAGTGGTCAGTGGGACAGGGAATAAGTGGTCAGTGGGAAAGGTACTTAGGAAGGACAGAGAATAAGTGGTCGTTGGGAAAGTGGACTCTAGATCTAGCTTGTTTGTGTGTGTCAATATTTAATATAAGTAAGAGAAATTGGTATTTTTGTGAATCATTTGTAATGTTAGGTTTCGTGAGTGAATGTGTTTATATCTATCTATCTATCTTATCTATCTATATATATGTGTGTGTGTGTGTGTATTTGTGTGTGTGTGTGTTGTGATGGTGATACCAGTATTAATAACAATGTTAGAAACAATTATAATGATGATGGTTATTATTGTTCATGATAATGATGATGATATTAATATTAATATTGATAATAGTTATTATCATTATCAGCATTATTAATATCATAACTATTATTGCTATTAATAGTATTAGCATAATGTCGTTGTTGTTGTCATCTTTATTATCATTATCTTTATCAGTACCACATATAGATTAATATATAATACAACCTGTATTAATCTTTTTTTATGCTTAAGTTTCCTATACACTCACGGCAAGTTCGAAACCTTTCATACAACCTCGTCTTCCAGGCCCCGATGGGAGGAATGCCTTACGAGTTCGGCTGGGTTGTGGACGACGAAGCCACAGCCAATTTCCAAACGAGGCAGGAAAAGGGAGACAAAAATGGCGTCGTGACAGGATGCTACCAGGTGCGTTCGACCGGCTAAAAGTACCTAGTGTGATCTATAATCACTCTAAAACCGTGTGAATTTCGATTAACCCATTGCGTACGGGTGTCATGACATACATGACGTAGGAGCTTTGGCCTGACGACGGGCGTCATGACGTACACGACGTTCGGGGATTTTGGATCACTGTGCTATTTTATTTTGCTATGAAAAAGGAATGAGTGATGATGGCTACTGCAGTCCTAATTACTATAATTACCGTAATATCGTGCAAGCTTAACGTCCAAAACCTAGATGGCACCACTTTTTACTAGCACCAGCAGGTGAGAGAGCCTTGAATGGCACCCATCCACGGTCTCTAGCATGCACTGTCTCTATAGAGCGATGGCACACACTAAGTTGATGAACCCTTGCTCTAAAGTACCGCCGATGAAGGATGTGCAGGCAGAACGAGAAGAGGAAGGTGACTCAATCCATACCCAGTGTCTAAAATGTGCTCCTGTGCCAATATGGATGTCTTTCACTGTGGCACTCACAGTCACAAGCACAGGTTTCATTCCCCTTCCCTACCTCTTCTTGTTATCTTTACTGTAGGTGGTTATATGTTTCGTATTCGTTCATGACAGCACAAAAATACGAAAAAAATAAAGTTGCCTTTTGTCCTCCCATAAAACAGCAATACTTCTATCACATTGAGTATAAAGAAAATAATGAGCTAATATGGATAACATACTACAATTTTAGTCAACTGCAGCACTGATAGAGCCTGTCATACGGCACATATAAGTCTCTAAACTCAATAAAACACACAAAAAAATAAAACACAAAAACCGCTCTAGTTTTACAATGAATGACTGAAAGAGATTTGGATGCTTCAAATTATATTGCTTCAAGTGGTCTCTCTCTAAAATAAATCCTATCCTGGAGGCTGGGCAAGCAAATTTATCTCCGTCTGCAATGGGTTAATTAAATTTTCTAGATATGGATGTTGGAGAAAATCATTCGCCACTGGAATGAATATATCACTTTGTCGTGATACCGGTGATACATTATTTATGTTTTCGAGGGGGGACCGTTGAAGATGATGAGCGACGTTGCCACATCTTCCAAAGAAGCTTTCGTATTCCTCACCATTCCTTTACTTCCAGGTTTTGGATCCCAACGGACTAGTGAGAACTGTGACCTACAGAGCCGATAAAGGAGGATTTCGGGTACTCTCGCTACCTGCGACTCCACAAGACACCGTGCCCGGGTCAGTATGGCAACAGGGGTGGGAGCGGGAAGAGAGCAAAACAAAATGGCAGCGCATTTGCCGAAAAATACAGGATAGTGTGGTAGGGTTTGAAGAGCATTATTAAGATTAGTAGGGAGGTAGAATTATTGGAAATAGATTGAAAGTTAGAGTAGAGGGGAATAGAGTTTCATCTTGATCTAATACACATAAGTATAGATAACTAATAATGCTGAGAGGTAAGGATAGTTTGAAGAAGATAAAGTCAGAAGAAAACCCGAGAGAAATAGATTAGTAATAGTCATTTTAGCGAGATATCAAATAAAAAAAACACAAAGATTTATACAGAATAGAAGAAAAAAAAGATTTAGACAATAGAAAAAAAAACAAAGATTTAGACAGAATAGAAAAAAACGCAAAGATTTAGACAGAATAGAAAAAAAACACAAAGATTTAGACAGAATAGAAAAAAAAAGAATTAGACAGAATAGAACAAAAAACAAAGGGCAAATCCACCATAACCACATAGTCATCAACAGCTTCACCATAACAACCCGGACGACTGCCAGATGCATCTCCCAAGAGCTCTCCGGAGTCCCATGTCAGCAACAGATTCTGTATAGAACAGGGGAGCTCTTGGCTAAGATGC
>BOPN01003857.1:5000-7500 GCA_017312705.2 Penaeus japonicus | reverse complement strand
TAAAAAGAATATAAGACTAGTATCTCACCCCGATTCATAATAATATTAATCTTAATAGAATAAAAAAAAATATAAGGCTAGTATTTCACCCCGATTTGTTGTAATATTAATCCTAATCCTTAATATTTTTTTCTAAGATAAAAAAAAATATAAGATTGAATTAACAACAGATGCAACGGAAATCCTCGTTCTGTGCATCTGCTGTTACTCAGCACGACCTCTCGCTAACCTAGGCTGTCGTCCGCAGGTCTTGAAGACGGCAACCGCATTCAGATCCCCACCTCCTCCAACCCACGCCCACGCCCATCCTACCCTGCCAACAACGGAGGCTTCTCGAACAACTTTGCCAATAATTTCAGTAAAGCTACTTCCTCTTCGTCTAATTTCCAATCTTCTTCCTCGAGCAACTATTCCAGCAGTTCTCAGCAGAGCTCGAGTTTCAATGCCTTCGGTGCCAACAACCTTAACGTAAACAACGTGTACGAGCAGCCTCCCGTTTCGACCTATGCCCCTCCCACATCACCCCGCCCCACCTATTCCCCCACCCCCTCCTCCCTCCCCGCAGCCCCCGGACTACTACAACCTCCAGGGATCGGCCCAGCAGGCGTGGATGGCGGAGTACCTGCAGAACATCACCAAGCAGCTCTACAGCTCCTACACCAACTCCTCCACCCTGACCAACAACATCTACGGCTCCGGCGGCAGCAGCGGCTTCGTTTAACTTCCCTTCGTTGATTCCCATCACCACCTTCCTGGACCTCAAGAAGCCGGCGCCATCTCGGAGACGTGCAGAGCTACGGCGCCTCGTCCAGCCTTCGACTGGCCAGCCGCAGCTGTCCTGTATCTGCAGCAGCTAGAACAACAGCGCCAGCAGCAGCAGCAGCAGCAACAGCAGCAGGAACGCGCATATAACAGAACGGTTCAGCATACGACCACAAACACCTACAACACGACGGAGACCGATACCAAACAGCTAAAGCACAAGGTTCAAGGTGTTGATACCATTAACTACCAGATCAGTGGAGAGAGAGGACGTCCAGGAAGCCAAAGAGTGCAACAGCAAGTCCAGAGGCATCGCTAGTCTTCAGGCGGAAAAGAATAGTCACAGAGCCAGCAGCAGTAGTTCTAACTCTTTCCAAAGTAGCCTCGGTGCCAGTCAGGGCTACTTACCTCCAACCAACCAACAGCCAATTCAGCAACAGTACCAGCAACGCCAGCAGTCATCGCAGTCCTCAAAATCGAGTAGCAGTTCTGAAAAGAGCAGCTCCAGTGCTTTCCAGAGTAGCCTCGGTGGCATCCAAGGCTACCTACCTCCGAACAAGCAAGGCGGACAGCGTCAGTACCAGAATTATCAGCAGCAGTCGGCTCAGTCAGCAAAATCTCACAACAGTTCCAGCAGCAGTAGTTCCAATTCCTTCCAGAGTAATTTTGGAGGATTCCAGGGCCCTTCGCCAAGCCAGCAGGCAGCGCAACAGAGCATCCAGCAGTCCTCTCAGAGCTCGAAGAAGAGTAGTAGCAGTAGCAGCAGTAGCTCCAACTCGTCCTTCCAGAGCAACTACGGGAGCCTCCAGGGTTATCTTCCACCCTCAAACGGAGCAAAACCTGACACAGGCTATGGCTTCCCCTCTACCTCGAGCCCCTACCAACCACGCCCAACAACCTCAGTTCCCTCAACATAGACTGTATCAGCCCAGGCCTACTACTCCTAGACTCCACACAGCTAGGCCCTATCGACCTGCACCTACTACCCCAAGGCCCTACCGACCTGCACCTACAACCCCTAGACCCTATCAACCTGCACCTACAACCCCTAGACCCTATCAACCTGCACCTACAACCCCTAGACCTTATCACCTGCACCTACAACCCCTAGACCCTATCAACCTGCACCTACTACCCCAAGACCCTACCGACCTGCACCTACAACCCCTAGACCCTATCAACCTGCACCTACTACCCCAAGACCCCACTGACCCGCACCTACAACCCCCAGACCCTATCAACCTGCACCTACAACCGCACGACCTATTCCGTCCTCTCCGCGTCCGAGTCAGAGTTACGACTTACCGCTCTTTTGGCAGTGGATCTTCAGCGTCTTATTCGTCTCAGAAATCCCAGTCTTCGCAGGAGTCCTGACCACAGTCTTCTCAGTCTTCCTCCAGCAGTTCTAACTACGGCAACGGTTTAGCCTCTCAGAACTTCCAGTCCCAGGCATCCTCCAGTAAGAAAGCAGATTCGTCGAAGAAGTCTCAGTCTAGCTCTAACTTCGCTTTTACAACTCGGAAACAACGGAGGTATCGCACAGCAGTCTTCTTCATCCTTATCACTATCTTCTTCCTCCGCTTCTTCTTCTTCTTCTTCGTTTAAACAAAATAGTTTCGGTGGATTTAACAGCGCAGGTTCTAACGGTGGGAGTGGATTGAGTGGCTTCCCGGCTTTGCCGCCTTCCTCCCAGCTACGTCCCTCCTTCGCCTCCGCTACCGTTTGGCCTCAGCATGGC
>BOPN01003856.1:135377-144433 GCA_017312705.2 Penaeus japonicus | reverse complement strand
CTGTTACAGGGAATGCATTTGATATCTCTATAAAATGTATTAATGTGATATAACGTCTTGCACCCAGATATACTTTCGAAGCCTATCCAGATGACGCTGTTTTAGGATTTGTTTAAGCAGTTCACACTGCTTCCTCTGAGAGACTTCGAAGACGCTGTGCCCTTTTTCTCTAGGTGGAAGCAATGGTCTATAAAAATGTATGCCCATCTAGCCCTTTTGGCCCAAGGATTGTGTTGTTAGCTGCAGGATGCAGCATGCATTGCTTAACCATCAAGACCGAGGTTTCACAGTCACAAGGCATACTTGCCTCCGGCCCTTAAAAGTGCCAGTTGACCGTGGACACGCTTTCTCTCATACATTGGAGGCAATCTCTCCGGCCTGGAAACGTGTCAAAGTCCAGCTTACCGGCCCACCAAGCAGCTTCCGTTAGATAACGGGGGACGGGGAATTGCTCTCGACTTTGCCTTGTCTTTTCTTATCTCCAAAACCTAGCTGCATTAAAAATGACCGTGCTGACGTCGGAAGTATTTCAGAAGCTAGTTTGACGTCAGCAATCCAAGAACCAATAAGCATTCTTTTAATTATTCTTTACAATGCTACCGGGGTTTAAATTTCAGAACACTTATGCTGTGAGCCGTTACAAAACTGCTATTATTATAAATCAAATTACTCGTCTCTTTTCCCTCTTTTATTAGGATGTTTCCAACACAGTGATGTTTACAACTATCCGATAACTGTAAGCTTATGTTAAGTTATGTTAAGAGTGAAGACTATTTCAAATTTTGTGTAATACGTTGTCATTAAAACTTATTGGTTTACTGTATATTGATAGAAATGCTGTATCTACATGATTCTCTGGATATTTCATTGAACTTTGACTCTAAAGCTGTTAGTGGAGACTCCATAGGTATAAATGACAAGATAATTTTTTGACTCAATGGTAGTATGATTCTAAAAACCTGAAATTGCATTTCTAGTTTTGCGGATTATAGCAATTTTCTTTTTAACAACACCTATATTAGGTCTAATCTTCAGGGCTTACCCACCCACATAGATTCCAAGAAAGATGGATGTTATATTACCACTCTAAATATCTGTTCCACTTATAGAGATTTGGTGTAATTTGACCTGACTTTATGACATAAACATATGGATAAGTGTTCTTCGACGACCCCTTTACGAGTAGTTTCAGCAGTCTGTTTATCCAATTTCCTTACACCGTCTAAAAAAGAGCCAGACGTTCACTAAAGTTCATCAGTTCATTTACTTGTGTGTGTTCGGATGAGTCACATGGACATGTGACTCATCCGACTCAGAGAGAGAGAGAGAGAGAGAGAGAGAGAGAGAGAGAAATTGAGGGAGGGAGGGAGAGAGAGAGGGGAAGGAGAGAGAAAGGGAGAGTGAAAGTGATAGGAAGGGGAACAGAGAGATAGAGAATGGGAGGGATAGAAGGAGGAAGAAAGAGAGAAAGAGAGAGTGTGGGTTGGAGGGGGAGAGAGGGGGAAGGGGAGAGAGAGGACGGAAAAGAGAGGGAAAGGAAGACAGAGAGAGGGAAAAGAAGCACAAACACACACACACACACACACACACGCAAGCACACAGATAATACCTACCTCACTTCCTCTTGGAAAGGGCATGGCGGAAAAGATGGAGAAAATTATTAGGAAGAGAGAGGGAGAGAGAGAGAGAGAGAGAGAGAGAGAGAGAGAGAGAGAGAGAGAAAGGGGGGTAGGGGAAGAAATGTACACAAAAGTTAGATCTTCATTTCCTAATCCCCGAGACGTTACATTACTTCCACGCGGCCCCTCCCCTCCTGCCCAGCCCCCAGGGTGCCATCATCCTGCTATTCCCCTTCCTACGGGACCAGACGCACGTTAAAACAGCTGGCAGGATTCGAGGACTTTTCCCCGATACCCTCGGATGCCAGGGAGGAAAGCGGGAGACATCCGGCTGAGACTGGTGTCCGGATGCCTTTCTTCCTTTAGTTAATGTGACCTCGGCTTAACCTTCCCAAGGGACAATAAAAGCTCCCTTATCCACAAATACATTTTGAAAGACATTCCGCTCTTCTACTATGTCTTTACTCAAAAGATAAAGGGATGTAATAGAGCTTGTTTGTGTCCCAAGCGTACATTAGCTACCGGTGACAAAGATTGTGATACAGGCTGCCATAGCCGTTGTAAGAGGTTAAATGTGAATATGTGGTGTTAATGGCCTTGTAGGTTGTACCGGATATACAGAGCATTGATTATCTTTGGAGCGTCACAATTGATAGCAAGAGTATGAAATCTGTGTATTAGATGTGACAGTCTGTCTAATCGTTAGTTTAACCGGAATAGTGCGAGTGTTTATATGTGAATTGATCAAAACTTATCATAAACATATAAGATTGTTTTAGAAAGTATATTAGATTAACAACAGGGAATTGTGCAGATTTTCAGGGTTATTGTACGATATAAAAATAACTGTATGTAAGAAAGGTAAGTTCACACAAGTATTTTAATGGCAACGCCTATAAAGTGAAGCAATAAACACTGAGGTTGTGAACGGCGATATATTCAAAGTCGAGAGTACCTTGTGTGGAGCGCAGGGCTTGAGTTCATGTAGTACTTCAGCAAACGGTAGGTGAGGCTCAGGCTGTCGGCTGAGGACAAGATTAGTAGTGAAACCAGGCTCGACCGTCGTTGGTTTATTAAGACAGTGATGATGTACAGACAGCATACTCACTCTGCCTGGAAACAGCTCAACAGAGGCACTGATGTCATTTATGGCAAATTGTTCGATATTCGTTGAAGAGAAACTAGGCACCGGCTGTGAGGTGCATATCATTTCAATATAGATATTGTTAAATGAGCAATGCATTGCTTCACATAGTAGAATAAAAGGTGACCAATTATAATACATAATCCAATTATCAGTGGATTGCTATATAATTTTTGGTTATTCCGTTTACAGTGTAAAGTAAAAGAAAATAGGGAAATGCAGCTGCAATGAAACTGACGGTGGACGTGTTCACATAATGCTATTCCTAACAATTACCAATGCGAAATAACACTGGGATGATATAATAATCATTCAGCAATGAAAGTGGAAATATACTTATCGTAACTAATAGTTAAAATATGACTATGAGTATAAAAAATGTAATTATGATAAAAATGATGCTTTAGGTGAAATATGTAATAACACTACTACTACTGCTACTGCTACTAATAATACCACTAATACTAGTAATGATAATAATGTCAATAATAATAATGATGTTGATATGATAATGAAGATCATGATGTCAATGATGATGATGGTGATGCTAAAGATGATGATAGTACTATACTAATAAAGATGATGATAGTAATATCACTACTAATAATAACAATAACGACAATAATAGTAATAATAATGATAATATTAGAAATAATTAAAAACAACAATAATATCAACGATGATACTAATAAAAAATTTAATACAGATAATGGTGATGATAATGATGATGTTGAAAATAAAGACAGTATTAATGATAATGCTGATAATAACAATAAGGATACTGTCAGTAATAGTGATGATAATTATGATAATAAAAACAATGACAATAATAACAAAAATAATTATAATAATGATAACAATGATGATAATGATAATGATAATATGTACAGCAACAATAATGATAATGATAAAATGTATAATTATAATAATAATGATCCTCATCAGGATAACAGCAGTAATGATTACATGATAACAAGTATATTATGATTATCAATAACCATAGTGATCTTCAATATTTCAGCATCGTTATAATAATGACATTATGAGTAATCATTATGCAAAAGATAGAAATTACGATGATAATAAACAAAGTCATCAGTTACCATACAGTTGTACTAATATTAGCAACAAGAAATATATATATATATATATATATATATATATATATATATATATATATATATATATATATATATAAGCTGTGATTATAGAAATGATGGTTATAATTATTATGCATATATAAAGTAATGAAAGAAACAACGAAGCTCTGATAACAAAAGACATGGAAGAAATCCAACGGGGGGTTCCAATAATGTTGAAGGTAGATGAGCGTGGGAAGTCGTCTCGTTAAGCTTGGTTGTTGATCCATCTAGTGCTGTTGGCAGGGACAGAAACTGCTTTCTAGTGTTGCAATGGAAAAGCAGCCAACTAAAAAGTCATGAAGCGTCCCTTGACACGAGGGCCTTCGCGGGGACGATTTTCATTTTTGTATTTGTTTACGTAAATACAAAAAATAAAATTGGCTCTTGTCCTCTTATAAAACTAATACTTATCACAGTGACAGGAAGAAAAAAATAATGAGCTGATGTAGATCATAATATTTAGAAATGTTGTCAGATGATACTTTTAAGACTCAATGTAGAGTAAAACATAGAAAGACAACAGGTATAATAAGTGAAATGAAGAAAGTATGAAATGCTGCAATTAGTCGAATGTCGCTCCCTCGCTCTCTAATAAAACTCATCTGTCCTGCTATAGAAAGCCAATGCAGTCTTCAGCAGGTCCATTACATAAGTGAATTAATCATTTTTGCCGCTGCTGTGCAGTGAAAGTTTAGCGAAAAATATAGAAAAAAGGGACACTAGACAGCAGAAGAGTCAATGGAAAAATGAAGAAAGACTAAAGGGCTTCCTCCAGGATGAAACAAAGAAAATGTAAAAAGTAAAGTTTTCTTGAAAATTAGATTAGAAGAATATTGAAATCTGCAGAAAGCCTGAAATCAGACAAACACATGAAGAATGCCCTATCTGACTAACAACTGGTACTGTAGCGTACATCCCTGATTTTTTTTCTTTTATATTTACAAATGTTATCTTCCGGCAGTATAAAGTCTACGGGTCTCACGCCGCATTTGATTATCACGCCATCTATGTGTGCGAATATTTCCTCCCTGAAGCCCGAGATGCCCCGGGAGCTGAAGTTTTAAGTTGAAAATGCCCGAACTTTTGTTTCTATATACCTTTACATACTGAGTCTGAAAAATTATTTTGCCAAGAACCTTCCACTAATTTCAAGTCTGCTAATGAAGCACCAGTTTGAGGAATTATTATAATGTGAATATTTTGATTATATAAGTCTAATTTAGTTATAGCTCGACGTTTTCTTTTTATGCTTAACTTTTATATCAATTTTACAATAAATCTTTACATTTCTGGGTTTTATGGATTATAATCTATTGCCACACAATAGTCTAAGGGGTGTATAAGAGTAATTCCACCAAGAAATGCATACAAAGTAATTTTGAAATACGTAAAATGCACCCCTTGCCTTAACTTTCCGTGGGTGACCTGGGTTCAAATAGCTTACCTTCTTCGAAGAAAGGAGACATCCCGGATTGGGTTGTTCTCCCACTCGCTTTTCTTTGTGTGTGACTTTCGATTTGGATCCACAGTGTTATAACCTGAAGGTAGTGAGAAGAAGTGGCAATGTATCACTCGAGATGAGTTTATAATCGAGTCTGATAGAGCTTATCAATTGCTCTCATTTTTACCGAATTCTCATTTTGTAATTCTCTAACTCGTGGAGTGGTTTCCCGGAAATTCCGTGTGCGAGCAGATTATGTTTTGTCTTTTGTGATTTTGTTTTAACAAAATAAACTTTTTAACATTCCTACACTTAACAAATCACCTTGTGAATCCGGGAATCTTATTAATTAATCAATTGACAAACTTACTTTGTCTATGAACTTGATAAATTTTCTGAAGCGAACTTGCTTAGTAAAAGGTCGATATTTCATAAGGATAGTCTTGAATTTGAAATCCTTTACCCGTGGTGACATTCCCGTGCTCGTCCTCCGCGCTCAGGTTACGTTATTACCATTCTTTGTCTCACTGCATACGCATCATACATAACATGCATTCCAGCACGTATACTTTTCTATCCCTCCTTTCCACACTTCTTGTCACACAATTATCTTCCCATCAAAACTCTCGTTCCCGTACGTATTAAACGGGTGGTGGCAGACGCTGTCATTCTGCAAATCTTTTGACGGTGTAGACCGAGATACATACGAGGAATGCAGGCGTGAAGACAGACGCACGCTACAGTACCACCAACATTTTACCCAAAACTGAGGGAACCAACGACCTCAATAATTATCGACCAAAGTTAATATCTATACTGGCAGCCAGAGGCTAAAAGCAGCCGCTTGATAACGACCCACTTCCAGAAGAACAAATGATTTATAGAAAAGGAAGCTTTGGATGTAAAGACCAGTTGCTTTAAAATAGCAGTACCAAGATAACGAAATGGAAGACAACCTTCCAACCCAGCCACAACTAGGGAACGGGATCGGGATCGGGATCGTCTCTGTTCTGTATTAAGCTAACTCAACTATTTTCTCTTTTGAACAAAGTGGTTCTACTTACAAGGCAGGCAACACAGTCATCAGGTACCTGTTATATATGGATGACTTTAAAGCCCATGCACTTAAAACCGAATCAATTGCACCACCTTAACCCAATGCATATTGGTGTCATGACATACATGACGCTTGAGTTTTTGTGGCCTTTTCGAGACGTATATGACGATAGTGGTCATGGTATTTTTGCTGCCATTTGGGGAGATCAGATCGCTGTAATGATTTTATCTAGTGTCTGGCGATAGCTATTGCAGTTCCATTAACTACAATTTCTGTAATTTTCACCAAAATAGGTTTACTTTCTATTCCCAGATTTAGATGGCACCACTTTATCCGAGTACCAGTAGGAAGGAAAACCTTGAAGGTTGCCCATCCATGGTCTCTACCCAGCACCAGCTTGAGAGAGGACGGCACACAACATGCCGACCTTCTGCTTTAAAGTACTGGTGGTACAGGATGTGTAAGCAGAACGAGCAGAAGAAAGTTATCTATTTCGTATTTGCTTACGAAAGTACACGAACACGTAAATAATACAGTTGTTTTTTTTATCCTTCTGTAAAACTAATAATCATATCACACTGGCTTTAGGGTATACAGTGAGATGATAGTCCGATACAACATTGACAAAGAGCCTGTCAGCTAGCATATATAAGTCGCGACAAGTCGCGTGAAGCTCCCCAGCTCTGAAATAAAACCAATCTAATCCGGCTGCTCAGAATTGGCCAAAACAAATTAACAGACATAACAAGGCAGCGGTTTGTTTAAACTATCTGCATATTGTATTCGAAGTCTAAGATAAATATAAACATGAACCATCAATTGTAACAGAACTTGTTTGCTTATCGACCAATCTTTCCCCAACGAAAGAAATGAAAAGGATGAGGGGGTTGAGAACCAGTGGCCATAAAAGTTCTTCTCAGTGTAGTCAAAGAAGCGATTGAACATTTGCAAGCATTTTCCCTTGAAACAACATGAAGCAAGTGGTTCCAAAGGTAATTCTTCTTAGGAACTGCTCATATATGAGGAGAACTTCCCCATGAATACAAAAAGCAAGTTTCAAGGGAAGATTCGATATAATAATGATAACAATCGAAATGCCAATATTAATACTAACATTTGAAATGATAATGATAATGACTGCAATAGTAATATCACATCATTACCACAATCATCTTCATTATGATTATAATAGTGATGATAATAACAACAGCAATTTTATGCAACTATCATAAGTATTGCAGAGATGCAAGAGAGAGGAAGCCCAATAAAATATTTTCAGTAGTGGATCCATGATACCAAGCGGGATGGGAGATTGAATATTTCCATGACTATGGGATCTGTTTGTGGATTAATAATGTAAACATTAATGGTTACTGTGGATCCAGGCTCTCGCGGTCTCAGTGATGAAAAAAACAACAACAACAACAAAAAAACGTACACATATAAATGATTCGGAAACCAGTGATATAACTGAAGGAGCCTGACCTGGTTTTACCGACCAAGGTTACAAATTTGTATTGCAAGTTTATATTGTAAGCACGATAAGAAAGTTATTCTCGGTACATCAGTATCGTTTTCGAGGTTTTACAATAATTAAATGCACACATAATTTCAGACAAAATTATGTTAATCGCTATGTAAAATATCATTTTTTTTCTGTATATCGTGCATTACTCTGCTGTGTGGTTGTGTTTTGTCATCCTGCACCCGCCCTGGTTACTCAGTGCAGTGGAAAGGCATGTGGATGTTGACCAAGAGCGTCGAAAGCAAGGGTTCTAGTCCTGCCTGGCCGCGGTCCGGGTTGGACACTCCACCTGCCAGTTGAAGGTCCTTCGAAATAATATACTGTGTCCGTCCTTTGAACATGCCAGATAAACCGATCCACACGTTATTATCATCATTACTTGTGACATCACTGTTGTAATTATTGTTATTAGTTATGGCAAAGACTGCTACTATCATCACTACTCTTATCTGTTACTATTGTTTTGATGGCTATTATTACTATAATAGTAAAGATGCTAGGAGCCTTATTTTTTCAAAATCTTGTAAGCACCTTCTCCTCGGATCTGAAGGTTTTCTGATTGAAGATTTTGTAGACTTTTTTCCTTTGGTTCTGTAGGGGAAGCCTGCTGCTCAGTGTAAATGAATACATTAGCATTACAGCCACGCTCGAATATTCTTAAACGACTAATGAACATAAAGATTTTCAATTTTGTAGTAATAATGATAATAGTAGTAATGGCAATGATGATAGTAATGATGATAATATTAATAGTGATGAAATTGTCATTAGATTTTGTTGTGATTATCATTATTATTGCTATTTTTATCATGATCATGATCATTATCATCATCATCATCATCATCATCATCATCATCATCATCATCATCATTATCATCATCATCATCATCATCATCATCATCATCATCATCATCATCATCATCATCATCATCATCATCATCATCATCATCATCATCATCATCATTATCATTATCATTATCATCATCACCATCATCATCATTATTATTAATACTTGTAATATAATTAATAGTACTATTTTTTATGATTGTTATCCTCGTTATTATTATCATTATTTTAATTGTTATTGTTATTGTTACTATCATTACTATTTTCCTCATTATTATTAAC
>BOPN01003856.1:101635-102777 GCA_017312705.2 Penaeus japonicus | reverse complement strand
ATATATATATATATATATATATATATATATATATATATATATATATATATATATATATATGAATTTATATATTTATTTATTTATACTTTTTTTTATATATATCGTATCTGTCTATGTATCTACCTATACTGTATATATGTGTGTGTTTGAACACACCCACACACACACACACACACATATATATATATATATATATGGCAGAAGATCTCACTATACACAAAATGTAATTTATATAAAATGAGACACTTTCGATATTTTTGGTGGGTTTTATATTGTTTAACTGATATGTCTCTCCTTCGAAGTCCTTTTATCCCGGCCTTCAAGTCCCTCCTTCATCCTAAGCCTATCCCCAGGCGTTCCCGAGAAGCCTCGAAGAGTCTACTCAGGGAGGATGTCATCACTTTGGCTTCTGGCAATGGTAACTTTTTGTTGGTCCTCGACCATGCCTCCTACCTGCAAAAGGTATCTTGGATCTCTTGGACGACATCTCCACATATGTTCCCCCGACTAGCAACCCACGAGGACGCATTGCTGCCACATCCCATCGTTGCCTGAAGCAAATAGCGTCGGGTTTCCCGGAGGCAAACCTTTACCAAAGGTTCAGGGTTATAAACCCGCGCCTTCCTCACCTCTTGGGTTACCCCAAACCCACGAGCCGGTCGTACCCCTCCCCAGTAGCAAGGGTGTCAATCGTCTTCCTCCAGCTGATCCTCCGTCCTCCAACATGGTTATTGTACGTCGACGACGTCTTTGCCCTCTGGCCTCATGACCCTGCTCTCTTCCCCGACTTTCTGGAGAAGCTGAATTGCCTCTCTCCTTCCATTCATTTCCAGGTGGAATGGGAGGCTGTCGACCATCGCAATTGGTGACTCCCCCTTTTTCAATGCAAAGAAAACCCAGACATAGCAGGATGCAGATACGCTTCTTTTCTTACCACCTCCTGTATGTTAAGAAAGGTGGCGTTACTTCTCTCTTCCTTCGTGCGCTTTGCATCTGTGAGCAGCAGCATCGGGATAGAGAGATCGATTTTCTACGTCGTTCCTTCGGCAAGCTGGGGTTCCCTCGTTTTGTTCTCGACGCCGCGTTATCCAACACCCGTCGCACCTTCTATCATTAGAGACTCCTCACTCGCCTGCCCTCAG
>BOPN01003856.1:70000-71535 GCA_017312705.2 Penaeus japonicus | reverse complement strand
TATATATATATATATATAAACACATACACGGAGAGTGAGTGAGAGAGAAAGAGAGAGAGAGAGAGAAAGAGGGAAGTAATTCATTATGAAACAGGTTAAGAAATATCAATATGATTCTGCATTTGTAGTTTTTTTTCTTGTTTTTCGTTAATAAGATGACCTTCCAACTTACTGATGATCTCAGGAAATGTAGATCTGGGTTGTTGACAAAATTAAAATTCCATAGACTTTCCCAAGACTTTTTCGAAGAAACGTTTGTTTTACAAAAAGTTTGTATGAAGCGTATGCAGTTCATCAGATTAGTGCAAATATGAAGTATATACAAAGTTGGTTATGTGCTATGTGTAAGGCTGAAAATTACTAGAGGCAATATAGTACGTATCCTGACGAAAATCTAATTTTGCGTTGTGACTTGTAAGAAGGAAGGACCCTTCTGTCGAGTTAGGAAAGAAAGCATTCCTTTTAGTTCCTTTCGTTGTCGTATCTAAGTTTTATTTTGCCATTTAGAAGTCCCACACAATTCAAATCCCTGTGGCTAGGAGGCTTACCTTTCCGTCGCTTGTTTAGAGATATTTGCTTCTTGTCTTCTCTCATCCAAGAGATTCGAGGCTCAGGGTTTCCTTCTGCCTGGCAGATTAACGTCACATTTCCGTTTTCTTGGACCACCACACTCGATCTGCTGCTGCGGTCGTCCACAATCACCGGGGGAACTGTCAAAAGAAAAGTATGGAATTTAATTCTTATACAAAACAGACGTAAATTTTAAAACCCTACTATTGCTAGAATTTGATAATTCGTGCTACTGCTATTTTGGTCCTGGGTAAAACCTTAAACTGCAACCGGGTAAGGAACTCAGGCTTGGGAAAGCCAGAGTTTTGGGGAGTGTACAGTCACCCCTTAACCTTATTAGCTCTCAGGTCCAACCCTGCCCAGGTTGGTAGTACCTGTTAGGGCCCCGTACCAGGGTCACGGTGAAACCATTGGCAGCAGAATGGTGGATGGTGTCAGGAAGCTTTCTATGGTACAACCATTTTTCTCTGGTTCCTGTCATCACGCATGTCCGGCGCCCAACAGTGCAACTGTTATCAGCGGCGGAGATGCCTCCTCCAAGTTAGCTGGAGACTGCGAGCTAAGAAAGGAAACTTGGGAACCCTACTTTGTTCTTTTCTTCGTAAGAAGACGTCCCTAGTATATAAGAGGTATATGCCAAAATGAAAACGTTTATAATGTATCAGGATACTAAAGAATTCAGTGGACCACATAAATGTTTGAAGATATTGATAAAAGGTTGATGGTGCTATGCATAATTGTTGCCATCATCTCGTCCAAAGTCTCAGCCTTTGCATAGATAGATACGCATTGGAGTCAACTGTAGAGCTCCGGGAAGCAATAGTGCATGTTAAAGTTCATGCCATTATACATCTCTCTAAATGCAATATTCCAACTTCTCAATCGACACTGCAAATAGTAATATAAGGTTAACAGAGGTGTAATGGAAACATATATGTCACATGTACTGCTTAACTTGACAGTGA
>BOPN01003856.1:22500-32500 GCA_017312705.2 Penaeus japonicus | reverse complement strand
TATAGTGAGGATGATTATAAGGGAAAACAAGTCCTATATTACTGCGACCAAATTTTCTGCTAATAAAAAGGATAAACAATAACACCAGCAACAATGCTACTGCTGCTCATATTAGAGTTAGTAATGAAGTGTTTACTACTAATAATTACAGTAATAATTATCATTATTATAACAACTATATTTTCCTCATGATGATATCATCACTCATAATGACAATAATAATAATAATAATAACAAGAACAACAATAAAAATAATGACAGTCATAACAATAGCAGCATCGGTACCACTAACACTACTGCCTATTGTTGTCACTATCAATACTAATATTGATATTATTATTAACTTTATCATTATTACCGTTATCATTACTGTTATTGTTATATTTGTTACTATAATCTTTATTATTATCATTAGTACATCTGTTGTTATTATTACTATTATCACTATAGTCCCTATTGTTTTAATTAAAATCTTTATCATCGCAATGGAAGGGATCGCCACAACTATCTAATGAATTGGGTAACATATATTTTCACAATCCGACTCGCTATAGCAAGTATTCCTTTACTTTCGCCTTTGGTCGGATCTAATGAACTGGGTAATATGTACACATTTTTATTACAATCTGCCAGTAATCCTGCTGACCAGTCAGTTACTCTCCTCAGAGATCGGAAGAGAACACTCAACTTAGTAAGATGAAGGAACAAGAAACAAAACCATACCTGGCCATGCCGATGCGCGTATTTTTTTGTAGCATTGTTAGTCTTTCACACTAAGCGCAACAAAAAATAAAAGGCTGATGATGTAAATTATCAGTATAATCAATATGGTTACAGTGATATTCACCAAAAATGATGGCACCACTCTCTTTTAACACCTAAAAAAGCCTCCACTAAGTACAGCGAGATTGACTCTATGCTACAGTCATGTGAGATGACACATATAAACCTCACAAATATAATACAGCTAAAAACTAACACAAAAAGGTGCCGCTCCCGTGGTGTGGACACAGATGTTCCGGTTGTGGGTTAAGAATAGCACAGGGAAGAACAGGTGAAGGAAAGTGAGGTCGCATCATAGCGCTGGAATCAGACAACATGTGGGAAAGGTGGCTGGCATAAGGCAAAGCACAGCAATGGTTGGTAGCGACTAATTTTAGGATGCGTCCGACAGCATAGGTGAAGTAAACAAAGATATAATGTGCTGATGTTGGTAGACCTACTTGAGATTGCATATTAATATTAACAAAATAATGAAAAATAAGATTTAAAAAAATGTATAAGGTAGCGGAGGAATTGACAAAAAAACAAAAAAACAAAATGGTAATGATAATTTAAGGTTATTAAGGTTAGCAATGATAAATGAAGATGATAATAATGGTGAAGATGATGATAATCATAAAATTGATGTTACTAATATCAGAATTAACTATACTCACAATAACAAAAGCGCATAAAGATAAATCACAAATAAATGAAAAGTACACAGATGGAGGAAGCCTTACATTCATCTCCTTGTCAAAAACCCAGGTAACTGATCCAACACCGAAGCCGCCTTTGAGAGCATCGCGGGACACAGCGCTCGCACTGGAGTGACGACTACTAAGCTCCTGGAGATTGTTGTGTTCTTTTCGGAAGTAAAAACCATACATCCTTGGTAAGATACTGTCCTACCATTTTAGTACCTTGCCTCCAATTTAGTATTCCAGTTTGTCTATGTTGAGTTCAACTAGAGGTAAGTAGAAAGATGCCATGTGTATGGTCTTACCAAAGCTATCCTAGCTGCCCTCACCTGGAGTGTCTGCAAATGGGCGGGCTGAAAGGGTAGATCTTGGCGTACCATTCTGCTACCCCTGCATGAGGTCCATTATCAAAGGTCCTACAACGGGCTTGAACTCAGTATTTCCTCTGGGGGATCGAACGGTTTTCCCTGATGATCTTTTAGACATGTACAGACTCTGTTAACAAGAAGCAATTAGATGTTGCATTTCTCATTTTTTGCATGGATTCCCTGACGGGACACTGACATCATAGTGTTTATTTCGGTGTCTGGCAGCTTCTGCAGTCTAGGAGAGACCCATAATTTTTCCTTGCCTGCTTATCATTGGGATGTTGCCCACCTGTGGAATTGGCTGAATCAGGATTACCTTGCCTGGTTTAAGGGGCGGGGGGTGGGGGAGGTGTTGAGCTATATTCTATGCCCATAACCTTGGCAGTGGAAGTACCACCTGATTTCACTGTTAGGTGGTACCAAGCCCTTTTTTATTATTTCAGGAAAGAGAAGGGTTAGTGTGGGTTGTTTCACACCATCAACACACTACACAATATATTCTTCAGTACACTGCAAAATACCGGTGAAATATTCACGGATGGTTCGAAATCCGAAGATGGTATAGGCTTTACAGCAGTGAACAGAAGAAACTCTGCTGTTAGCCGTTTTCCTCCAACAGCCTCAATTCTCACTGCAGATTTATATGCCATTCTTGCAGCAGCTACGAAGAACAGGAATCTCAAGAGATTCAAGACTGGGCTACTGTGATGTAAGTACATAAGGAGGTAGCTGTGTTGAATGCCTGTATTTGTTTTTGTCTTAAGGAATGAGCCAGCAGATCAGAAAGCCAGAGTAGATGCCGTCCAGCCCCGGGATGCTAGTTTCCGCTTTCCTCAGAAGTTGTCTTCATAATAAATGGAGGGAGACATACCTCTAGTAATAAACTACGAGAGATCAGAGAATACCTTGCCAGTTGAGAGACCGGCGTTCTTCTTTGATTCTTCAGCATGGGCTACCCGGAAGTGGAGACCCGGCCGCCAGATGGTCATGAGATGATTGGTAGTAAGTGACGCCGGCTAGGCAGCTTCCTGGAGGAGATATTGACGGGTCGACGGCCGGGGGAACTGCCAGGGAGAATTATTGTCGGCAAGGCTGATAATCAGGCACACAAGATGAGTTGGTTGATATGAGGATACCAAGCAGTGGAAAATTCTCAGACCAAAGACCTGTGTCCCCCATACACATTCAAAAATGTAATGGGAGAAAATTTATGTGTAATTATAGAAGCCTGTAGAGGAACATCCCCAGGCCCCGATGAGATTCGATATGAGATGATAAAGCATCTTAATCATGATGACATGATTAAGTTGCTAGAAGTGTACAATGATATTTGGAAAAGCCAGACTTTTCCAAATTCATGGCACTTCGCCCACATCATTCCCATATTGAAAGGAGGGGGAAATCCCAGATCCGCCATCTCTTACCGCCCAATTGCGTTGACAAGCTGCTTATGCAAGGTCATGGAAAGAATTGTTAATAGTAGGCTATTGCATTTTTTAAATACCAGGAATTTACTAGTTGACGAGCAGTGCGGCTTCCGAAAGGGACGTCAAACTCTCGATCAGCTAGTAAAACTGGAAAGTCATATTCATGAGGCATTTGCCAAAAAGCATTTTTTGATTTCAGTATTTTTAGATATAGAAAAAGCCTACGACATGACATGGCGACATGGCCTACTCAGAAAACTTTATGCTTTCGGATTACGTGGAAACTTGCCTTGTTTTATCCAAAATTTCATTTCTGACAGAACGTTTTCTGTCAAATTATTTTCTGACAATGTCACTTTCTCGGACATTTTTGTCCAGGCAAACGGGGTCCCACAAGGAAGTGTCTTGTCTCCAACATTATTTCTATGTATGATAAATGACATTTTACCATCTCCTCGGAATCTTAAATACTCACTGTACGCCGATGATTGTGCATTATGGCACTCCAGCAATAATGCAGAGTTCTCGGCAAATCAGATCCAATTGGCACTGGATATGATTCATAACTGGGGCCTCCAGTGGGTTTTTAAGTTTTCCATAAAAAAAAGTATTGGAGTGGTCTTTACACATAGGAGAAAGCCCAACATCAGCCTAACTCTAGACAACCACCCAATACCTATTCAAAATTCAGCTACATTTCTTGGTCTACTCTTTGATAGTAGATTGAATTGGAAAGACCACATTGGTCAATTAAAGAATAAATGTCAAAAAGCACTCAATTTATTAAAGTGCATTTCTGGACACAAATGGGGAGCTGATAGAAAGTCTTTACTGATGTTATATAAATCCCTGATTAGATCTAAAGTAGATTATGGGTCAATCGTGTATGGCTCGGCAACGAGCTCTACTCTGAAAGGACTGAATGTTGTGCAGAATGCGTGTATACGCGTCTGTCTTGGAGCCCTTAAGTACACTCGCACCGAGTCGGGAGTAACTCCCCTCCGTCTTAGACGCAGCCAGCTTGCGCTGTCTTACGCCGCAAAATTAGCCAGGCAGCCCCTTCATCCCAACAGGGATGTTTGCGCCGATAGTTAGGGCCCCAGCACCGCGGCGGAAAGCCGCTGTGCATTAAACTCCCATGACCTCACAGATAAAGTCGGTATATGAGTCTCCTCTACATCGATACCCTGGTCCAGTCAAATATAGCACCGTGGGAGACAACCAATTTTTCCACTGTAGTTGACTGGCTACCATCAGCCAAAGCCACGGTGTCGGAGGTGGAGGTACGCCAGCGGTTCAGAGAGATCCTAATTAAACATCTTTCCTTTTTTCATTTATATACCGTCGGGTCCAAGACAGACGAGTGTGTGGGAGCGGGTGTATGGTCGACTGAATGTCAGTTGAGATTTCGATTGCCGAATCATACATCGATCTTTCTTGCCGAACTTTTTGCAATAGATAAAGCCATTAAATCACTAGAAACCACCAATAATGAAATACAGGGTAATATCATTGTAAATGCATAAGTGCCAATAAATCAATCAAACTGATATGGGTACCTGGACACTCGGGTATCCATGGTAATGAACAGGCTGACAAACTAGCCGGGTCGACTGGCGATCTGGAGCCTGGTATTATCCGCACAGATCTCAGGTGTTTTGTCTCTTTTATAAAAGCAAAAATCCATCTCCTGTGGCAGAGTGAGTGGACCGACCTCACCATAACCAACAAAATTAAAGAAGACATCGAACTGTGGGGCACAACCCACAGAAGAAACAGAAGGGAGGAGGTGGTGTTAGCCCGTCTCAGGGTAAATGCCACCAGAATAAACCACCTCACTCCATATATAGAAAAAAATTTCCCTCTGCAGTGCCAACAGTGCAATACCATATTTTCCATCAAGCACATGTTAATAACCTGCAACAAATACAACAACAATAGACAAACAATTAAAAACTACTTCAGAATTAAGAACATAGAATTCAATATAATAAACTTATTATCAGACAATGAAAAAATAATAAATAAAGTAATCACTTTTCTAAAGGAGACAAAACTTTATGACCTTATATAGATTGATAAAATAAAATGGAATCATTGGCTTAATAACCTTGGCTTGTGCCGCTGGTTGATAGCCAATAAATCCAACAACAACAACTGGATCAAATGGAACGGACACTCGTGTATGACTCTTTATGCCTCACACTGTTTTCTAAAAACACAGCAGCAACAAGCTAAAAGTCTTGTGCCACTGGAACTACCCTGTCTCAGGGCTTCTAGTCTCGCTTGACCTTGTTGTTTCTCTGTTCATTTAACGTCAAACAAAGTCGAGTAAACCCTGTTTTTTACAGATTTTGTGCACTTTAAGTGCTTTTCTGCACCTTCAGTGCTTTTATTTTGAAGGTGACACGAGACTACAAGTAGGAGTAGTCAGCCCCCACCCCAGACCTGCAGCTCTCTTCTACCCCAGGGTAGTCCTTACGGGCTGTGTCCCCTGGGTAGGGAGGCTACTAGGACTTCGCCTGGTTTTTGGTCTACTCGTAAGGGTAGATCATCTTCCGCCGGGCGCATCCCTAGTGGAGGGGAGCAGGCCATGGAGGCTACTGTCTCCAAAAATTCCCGAGAGAGGCCCTCGGGAAGCGAGGGAGAGGAGGAGGCGCCTCCCTCCCAAAAAAAAGAAAATAAAAACCGGCGGACAAGGCACTTCCAAACCCCATAAAACGTAATCCACGCGTATACCATTATACAATGGAACTGTCGAAGTCTTAGATCAAAATTAAACTCCCTTAGATTATTAGCCTCGTCCTATGCTCCCGATATTATCGTACTACAAGAAAGCCATTTAAACGACCAAGTCTCTGACGAGGTCGTATCGCTAAGAAACTACCATCTTTGTAGAAAAGACCGAGAGGGAAGGGGTGGAGGCGGAGTCGCCATGTACATCCACCAGAATCTCCCTTTCATTGAAGTGACGATTAATTCTACTTTGGAACACGTCGCATGCAAAGTAAAATTCAATAACGTATCTGACTATATGCTCAGCTTACTGTCCACCTGATAAAATGCTAATCTATGATGAGCTTTTTGCTATTCAGGACAGTCTGCCAAACAATAAATTAATTCTAGGAGATTTTAATGCTCGTCATACACCATGGGGTTCCCTGCGGGTGAATGGTAGAGGTGACCAAGTAGTTAAGTTGATCAACGACTCTGATCTGGTTCTTCTAAATGATGGTAGTCTTTTCAACACTAGCAGCCAAGTGCCTGTGGCACACCATTGACGACTCGTTGGGAAGCGATCACCTTCCTATTTGTATTAAATATTCATGGGATACCACGAGGACGCCTTCAGCACCCAAATTTAACGTAAAAAGAGCAGATTGGGTCGCCTTCACAAGGAGCGTCAAGCTCGAAGTTGTTGGAGAAACCATTGATGATAAAGTAAACAGTGTTCAAAATTGTATCATAAGTGCAGCAATGGCAACCATCCCTAAGACTTCGACAGATAGCGTTAAGCATAGAGTTCCATGGTGGACACCAGATTGCCGCAGGGCGCTATGTGAACGAAATAGGGCCTACAGGCTTTTCCATAATAATATTACCAACGAGAACTTTCGCAATTACAAACAAGCGAGAGCTAGGGCTCGTAGAACAATCAGACAAGCCAAAGAAGGACTTCTGGCGAAGTACAGCTACACGAATTAGCAGCAACATAAGTCCATCAGGGTTTGATTTTTGGTAAATGAAATAAATGAAAAAATCATTGATAAAATCAGAAGCATCTTGCATGAGGAAGTAAACATTTTCCTTGGCAGACATTGCTAACCTGATCGCCAGGCAGTTCCCTACTTATACAGAGCATTTCGGAAACTACAGTCTGCATTCCGATGCAAGAACATGACACATTCATTCACTTGCCACAGGAATAATATGATTATGACAAAGATCTAACTATGTGAATGAGCTTGTCCGAGCCCTAGAAAAGCCTGTAAGGAACATCCCCAGGCCCCGATGAGATTCGATATGAGATGATAAAGCATCTTAATCATGATGACATGATTAAGTTGCTAGAAGTGTACAATGATGTTTGGAAAAGCCAGACTTTTCCAAATTCATGGCACTTCGCCCACATCATTCCCATATTGAAAGGAGGGGAAATCCCAGATCCGCCATCTCTTACCGCCCAATTGCGTTGATAGGCTGCTTATGCACGGTCATGGAAAGAATTGTTAATAGTAGGCTATTGCATTTTTTTAATACCAGGAATTTACTAGTTGACGAGCAGTGCGGCTTCCGAAAGCGACATCAAACTCTCGATCAGCTGGTAAAACTGGAAAGTCATATTCATGAGGCATTTGCCAAAAAGCATTTTTTGATTCCAGTAGTACCAGATATAGAAAAGCCTACGACATGACATGGCGACATGGCCTACTCAGAAAACTTTATGCTTTCGGATTACGTGGAAACTTGCCTTGTTTTATCCAAAATTTTATTTCTGACAAGACATTTTCTGTCAAATTATTATCAATAATGTCACTTTCTCGGACATTTTGTCCAGACAAACGGGGTCCCACAAGGTAAGTAAATGCTCCAACATTATTTCTATGTATGATAAATGACATTTTACCATCTCCTCCTCGGAATCTTAAATACTCACTGTACGCCGATGATTGTGCATTATGGCACTCCAGCAATAATGCGACTCTCGGCTTAAAATCAGATCCAATTGGCACTGGATATGATTCATAACTGGGGCCTCCAGTGGGGTTTTAAGTTTTCCATTAGAAGAGTAGGTGGTCTTTACACATAGGAGAAAGCCCAACATCAGGCTAACTCTAGACAACCACCCAATACCTATTCAAAATTCTGCTAGATTTCTTGGTCTACTCTTTGATAGTAGATTGAATTGGAAAGACCACATTGGTCAATTAAAGAATAAATGTCAAAAAGCACTCAATTTATTAAAGTGCATTTCTGGACACAAATGGGGAGCTGATAGAAAGTCTTTACTTATGTTATATAAATCCCTGATTAGATCTAAAACCGTTATGGGTTAATCGTGTGGCTCGGCGAAACTCAATGAAAGGTTTGAATGTGTGCAGAATGCCGTGTTTGCAGCGTCTGTCTTGGGCCTCGCAGTGCACTCGCACCGAGCGCCTAGAGGGTAGAGTCGGGATTACCTCCCCTCCGTCGCCAAACGCGGCCAGCTTGCGCTGACTTATGCCGCCAAGGTAGCCAGGCAGCCCCAGCATCCCTAACAGGGATGTTTTTACTTGCCGACAGTTAGGGCCCCAGCACCGTGGCGGAAAAACCGCGGTGCAATAGACTCCATGACCTCACAGATAAAGTCGGTATAGATCTCTCTACCATCGATACCCTGGTTCAGTCAAATATAGCACCGTGGGAGACACCCAATTTTTCTACCGTTGTAGACTGGCTACCATCAGCCAAAGCCACGGTGTCGGAGGTGGAGGTACGCCAGAGGTTTAGAGAGATCCTAATTAAACAGCTTTCCTTTTTTAATTTATATACCGACGGGTCCAAGACGGACAAGTGTGTGGGAGCGGGTGTATGGTCGACTGAATGTCAGTTGAGATTTCGATTGCCGAATCATACATCGATCTTTCTTGCTGAACTTTTTGCAATAGATAAAGCTTTAGATTTTGCCCTATCGACGACCCACGATAGAATAGTCATATTTTCAGACTCGTTAAGTTCAATTAAAGCCATTAAATCACTAGAAATCACCAATAATGAAATACAGGGTAATATCATTCGTAAACTGCATAGTGCCAATAAATCAATCAAACTGATATGGGTACCTGGACACTCGGGTATCCATGGCAATGAACAGGCTGACAAACTAGCCGGATCGACTGAGAATATGGAGCATGGTATTGTCCGCACAGATCTCAGGTGTTTTGTCTCTTTTATAAAAGCAAAAATCCATCTCCTGTGGCAGAGTGAGTGGAACTCGGCCTCCAGGACCTGTCCGTGTCAAACGTCTTCTCGGATGTACATTAAAGCAGGTCATGTTCTTTACACCAATCTACTAATCTATCTCCTCTCTCGTTCCTTCCCCCCAATCCAAAGGGCCCAACTGTCTTCACATCATCGACCCTGGCACTAATCGCCCAAGGTCAGATTGATCTCATTCGACTTACACACTGGGAGTATCTCGTCCAGAGATTGGCGAAAAGCGTTGATTTCGTTATCTTCGGCTTCCGCTGTAGGTGCAACACAATAAGGTTTAAGTTGAAGGGACAAAATTTCAGTTTGACTAGCATCTTTCGTTCATACTTTGTCCAGATAGAGAGGACCGATCTTGCAAATCCTTATCAAGAATTAGTCCTACTTCGTGTTGGCGTTTTCCCCCAGAAGTTCCCTGCTTTTGGTTATCTGGTTTCACAGGTTCCTAAGCACAGGGAATTTATTCTATCCATCTCAAGTAAGACATTATCAAGCTTGGTATAGTGTGCGAACATGCCACACACCAACTCTGGAAAACTGAGATCTTAAGTTCCGTGCATTTGTAATATTTCTGCTTGGAGTCACAGCCACTGACTGACGGTCCCGACGATCCTGCGATTCCAACAATACGCCATTACCAGGCGCGGTACCCCGTGATGGTCATGGGCTCCGTTTACACTGTTTGTGTGAGTACTTTGAGAATGCATTGCCAAAACAAAGTGGACCTTGTACTGGGGTGGGTGGTCCATTTGCCTTCCCCACGGAATTGATG
>BOPN01003856.1:12500-15000 GCA_017312705.2 Penaeus japonicus | reverse complement strand
TATTGTTGTCACTATCAATACTAATATTGATATTATTATTAACTTTATCATTATTACCGTTATCATTACTGTTATTGTTATATTTGTTACTATAATCTTTATTATTATCATTAGTACATCTGTTGTTATTATTACTATTATCACTATAGTCCCTATTGTTTTAATTAAAATCTTTATCATCGCAATGGAAGGGATCGCCACAACTATCTAATGAATTGGGTAACATATATTTTCACAATCCGACTCGCTATAGCAAGTATTCCTTTACTTTCGCCTTTGGTCGGATCTAATGAACTGGGTAATATGTACACATTTTTATTACAATCTGCCAGTAATCCTGCTGACCAGTCAGTTACTCTCCTCAGAGATCGGAAGAGAACACTCAACTTAGTAAGATGAAGGAACAAGAAACAAAACCATACCTGGCCATGCCGATGCGCGTATTTTTTTGTAGCATTGTTAGTCTTTCACACTAAGCGCAACAAAAAATAAAAGGCTGATGATGTAAATTATCAGTATAATCAATATGGTTACAGTGATATTCACCAAAAATGATGGCACCACTCTCTTTTAACACCTAAAAAAGCCTCCACTAAGTACAGCGAGATTGACTCTATGCTACAGTCATGTGAGATGACACATATAAACCTCACAAATATAATACAGCTAAAAACTAACACAAAAAGGTGCCGCTCCCGTGGTGTGGACACAGATGTTCCGGTTGTGGGTTAAGAATAGCACAGGGAAGAACAGGTGAAGGAAAGTGAGGTCGCATCATAGCGCTGGAATCAGACAACATGTGGGAAAGGTGGCTGGCATAAGGCAAAGCACAGCAATGGTTGGTAGCGACTAATTTTAGGATGCGTCCGACAGCATAGGTGAAGTAAACAAAGATATAATGTGCTGATGTTGGTAGACCTACTTGAGATTGCATATTAATATTAACAAAATAATGAAAAATAAGATTTAAAAAAATGTATAAGGTAGCGGAGGAATTGACAAAAAAACAAAAAAACAAAATGGTAATGATAATTTAAGGTTATTAAGGTTAGCAATGATAAATGAAGATGATAATAATGGTGAAGATGATGATAATCATAAAATTGATGTTACTAATATCAGAATTAACTATACTCACAATAACAAAAGCGCATAAAGATAAATCACAAATAAATGAAAAGTACACAGATGGAGGAAGCCTTACATTCATCTCCTTGTCAAAAACCCAGGTAACTGATCCAACACCGAAGCCGCCTTTGAGAGCATCGCGGGACACAGCGCTCGCACTGGAGTGACGACTACTAAGCTCCTGGAGATTGTTGTGTTCTTTTCGGAAGTAAAAACCATACATCCTTGGTAAGATACTGTCCTACCATTTTAGTACCTTGCCTCCAATTTAGTATTCCAGTTTGTCTATGTTGAGTTCAACTAGAGGTAAGTAGAAAGATGCCATGTGTATGGTCTTACCAAAGCTATCCTAGCTGCCCTCACCTGGAGTGTCTGCAAATGGGCGGGCTGAAAGGGTAGATCTTGGCGTACCATTCTGCTACCCCTGCATGAGGTCCATTATCAAAGGTCCTACAACGGGCTTGAACTCAGTATTTCCTCTGGGGGATCGAACGGTTTTCCCTGATGATCTTTTAGACATGTACAGACTCTGTTAACAAGAAGCAATTAGATGTTGCATTTCTCATTTTTTGCATGGATTCCCTGACGGGACACTGACATCATAGTGTTTATTTCGGTGTCTGGCAGCTTCTGCAGTCTAGGAGAGACCCATAATTTTTCCTTGCCTGCTTATCATTGGGATGTTGCCCACCTGTGGAATTGGCTGAATCAGGATTACCTTGCCTGGTTTAAGGGGCGGGGGGTGGGGGAGGTGTTGAGCTATATTCTATGCCCATAACCTTGGCAGTGGAAGTACCACCTGATTTCACTGTTAGGTGGTACCAAGCCCTTTTTTATTATTTCAGGAAAGAGAAGGGTTAGTGTGGGTTGTTTCACACCATCAACACACTACACAATATATTCTTCAGTACACTGCAAAATACCGGTGAAATATTCACGGATGGTTCGAAATCCGAAGATGGTATAGGCTTTACAGCAGTGAACAGAAGAAACTCTGCTGTTAGCCGTTTTCCTCCAACAGCCTCAATTCTCACTGCAGATTTATATGCCATTCTTGCAGCAGCTACGAAGAACAGGAATCTCAAGAGGTTCAAGACTGGGCTACTGTGATGTAAGTACATAAGGAGGTAGCTGTGTTGAATGCCTGTATTTGTTTTTGTCTTAAGGAATGAGCCAGCAGATCAGAAAGCCAGAGTAGATGCCGTCCAGCCCCGGGATGCTAGTTTCCGCTTTCCTCAGAAGTTGTCTTCATAATAAATGGAGGGAGACATACCTCTAGTAATAAACTACGAGAGATCAGAGAATACCTTGCCAGTTGAGAGACCGGCGTTCTTCTTTGATTCTTCAGCATGGGCTACCCGGAAGTGGAGAC
>BOPN01003855.1:139910-144477 GCA_017312705.2 Penaeus japonicus | reverse complement strand
ATATATATATATATATATATATATATACAGGTATATATATATGTGTGTGTGTGTGTGTGTGTGTGTGTGTGTGTAAGTATATCTTAAAAGGCTGTGTTTTATGTCGCACGAAAACCGAGAAAGAAAAGCACTAAAGATCCCAAATTACACCCACCGAGTCACAGTCTCAGCTGTTTCTATTATTATCCGTCATTATGGCTGTCAGAACTACCGAGAGTCACGCATTATCTTTCCTCATGCCTTTTTAATTTTTGTTACAAATATTCTCACACTCACTCTTCCCTTTCACTCTTTTCTTTCCTCTCACATTGACTCCTCTCTTTTCCTCTCTTTCCTCTTTCCCTCCGTCTTAGCCATATCATTCCCCCTGCCCTATCCCCTCTTTCTGTTCCCTTTTCTTTCTTTTTCCTTATCCTCTTCCTCCTCTTTCCTCTCACATTTCTTTTTTTTTCCCTTCGCCTTTATCCTCTCCCTCTCTCCTTCCTTCTTTCATCTTCCCTCTTCCAAACCCCTCTCCCCCCCGGATTTTCATTCCCCTTCCCCTGTTCCCCTCTTCTCGCTTCTTCCAGCTTCTCCCCTTTCTTTTCCCTCCGTCTCCTTCCCTCCTTTCCTGCCCCCTGTCTCCACATCCTACCGCCCCCCCCTCCCCCGCCTCTTTTTTTTCCCCTCTGACGGTCCTTCCTCCCCGGCGCCAGCACTTAAGTGGCCTTCGACGCCATACAAGTATCAATAACAGAACCAACAAATTACGTCCCATTCGGCCAGCACGGTTTCCGCCGCGAGCGCTGTTATTCCCGAGCCTTTGCTCCCTCTTCGCTCCTTCCTCCTTCCTCCCTCCCTCCTCTCCTTCCTCCTTCCTCCCTCCCTCCTCTCCTTCCTCTCCCACACCCAACACCCACCTATTTCCCTTACTCCCCCCACCCGCCCTTCCTTCCTTCCCCCCCCTCACCCCTGATTCCTCCCACTCCCCCTCCCCCTCCCTCCCTCACCCCCGATTCCTCCCACTCCCCCTCCCCCCCTCACCCCCGATTCCCCCCACTCCCCCTCCCCCTCCCCCTCCCCCTTATATCTCGTAATAAACAGCCCTTCGCCAATGCGCTACAAACGCTTTTCATATTCATTGCATTCATTGGAGTCTGACGGTAACGTTTCCCGTCCGAGGCGAGATGCGCGGTCGCCAGGGCCATGGAAGGGAAGGGGAGGGCCAAGGAAGGGAAGGGGCCAGGAGACCATGAAAGGGGGAGGAGGAGAAGGAAGGAGGGAAGGAAGAGGCTGTCGGGGTGGGGTGGGGGCGAAGGCAAGGTCGGCCGGCGCGGGATTTTTCCGGGCTGGCGCGCAAAGTGGACTGTAATCCCGCGCGCCGGACAGAATCGCATCATACACGTGCCTGGGTAAAGGGTCGGAATGCCTCTAATGGGTTCTGATCTCGCACAGTTGAATATTACATTTCGTTTGTAGCAAAGTGAGAGGGTTAACAGGCGGACGGACCTTTAACCCGCCTGTGTTGGAACAATTTCGTGCGTTTTGTTACCGGGCATTCATGGTCGGGGCTCCGGCGTGACGTGGTACGGTGGACGGCACGCTGCATCCCCCCTCCCCCCTCCCCCCTCTCCTCCTCCTCCCCCTCCCAAGGTGTGAGCCTCTGACACCACGAAGGAGAGGAACGGGAGGGATTTGGATAAATGAACGTGGATAATAGGCATAGAGCTAAAGAAAATAATTCGTTTTTTTTATGATCCGAGAGAAAAAAATAATGATGATAATAGAAATAAATATTAATAAATGATGATAATGATAATTATAATAACCATAGATCTAAATAAGCAAGTCACATTAAATACCTCTTTAGGTGTTTATCTTTTGAAGGAGACTTATAGACTGTATAATAAGCATTTGGCAATTACATGATAATTTCTTTGCTGAGAGAGAGAGAGAGAGAGAGAGAGAGAGAGAGAGAGAGAGAGAGAGAGGGAGAGAGAGAGAGAGAGGGAGAGGGAGAGGGAGAGGGAGAGGGAGAGGGAGAGAGAGAGGGAGGGAGAGGGAGAGGGAGAGAGAGAGAGAGAGAGAGAGAGAGAGAGAGAGAGAGAGAGAGAGAGAGAGAGAGAGAGAGAGAGAGAGAGAGAGAGAGAGAGAGAGAGAGAGAGAGAGAGAGAGAGAGAGAGAGAGAGAGAGAGAGAGAGAGAGAGAGACAGGGAGAGGGAGAGAGAGAGAGAGAGAGAGAGAGAGGGGGGGAGGGGGGCGAGAGGAGAGGGGGAAGAAGTAATGAGAGAAAGAATTAGAGAGGGAGACGGAGAGATAATTATAGAGTGAGAGGGAGAGGGAGAGAGAGAGGGGAAAGAGAGGGAGATAGAAGAGGGGAATAAATGAAATAGCGTGCATGAAAAGAAAAGAGAGAAAAAGAAAAGAAAAATAAGCACATAAGAAGAAAAATAAACTCCAAAAATATCACTTCCATTTTCTTGTTAGAAGAGAGAGATCCGAAACAAAACAGCTCCATGTTTCGAACAAGCAAGAGAGGGAGAGAGAAAGAGAGAGAGAGAGAGAGAGGGAGAGAGAAAGAGAGAAAGAGAGAGAGAGAGAGAGATAAAAAGATAGAGAAAGTGAGGTGGAAGGAAAGGCAGAGAGAGAGAGGGAAGGGGAGAGAGATAGAGATAGATAGAGAGATAGATAGATAGATAGATAGATAGATAGAGAGAGGTAAATAGATAGATAGATAGATAAAGAGACAGAGAGGATATATGGAGTGCGTGCGAGTGCCGTGTCGACCCAGTGCCCCAAGTCCTCGGTGCGTTGCAAGGCAGGTTGACATCGAAAGGCCGCCGGCGTCGTAAATGTCAGGTCACGGGCGTGGCTGTTCCATCCCCCACTGACCCCAAAATGTGGCAGATATGAACGGATTTAGGATTCTGTCGCGATGTGGACAAAACGTTTTATTTAGTTTCCGATTTATCTTGAAGACGCATGAGTGTTTTTTTTCCAAGTCCGACGCTAAAGATGACAGAATTGAAACATAAAAAAAAAAAAAATCATTATTGCAATGCTCTTAGCTTACAATCGGAAGAGAATAATAGGGAAGAAAAAGACACATATGACATATACAAAAAACATTCCTCCAATCAGAAACTGCTTGAGGCTCGTTGGTCGTGTTGATAAATAAAAGCCATTGCTGCAGGCAATATTAAAGGCTTGCAACATGGGGAGGAAGGAGGAGGGGAGGAGGAGGGGGTGGATGCGTGCGTTGAGGCTGACAACCGTGGTGATTAAGCAGATGCAGTGACCTTCCTCCACTTCCTCCTCTTTTTATCCTTTTATTCTCTTCTTCTTGTTCCTCATTCTTGTTCTTACCCTTCTCCTCTTCCTCTCTCTTTCCTCCTCCTCCTCTTCCCTCTCTCTCTCTCTTCCTCCTCCTCTTCCCTCTCTTCCTCTCTCTCTCTCCTCCTCCTCCTCTTCCCTCTCTTCCTCTCCTCTTCTCCATCCTCCTCCTCCTCTCCATCCTCTTCCTCCCCATCCATCCTTCTCCTCCTCTACCTCCCCCCCCTCCCCTCTACTTCCCATCACATACAGCATTAGCATATCCATTAAAAATCTCAATATCAAGAGAAATTTGTTTGCTTCTATGTACATTGCTTCTACCCTTTATCTCCCCCCCTCCCCATCTCCCTCTTCACACCTCCCCCTTCCCTCCCATCTCCCTCTTCACACCACCCCCCTCCCTCCCATCTCCCTCTTCACACCTCCCCCTTCCCTCCCCATCTCCCTCTTCACACCACCCCCTCCCTCCCATCTCCCTCTTCACACCACCCCCCTCCCTCCCATCTCCCCTCTTCACACCTCCCCTTCCCTCCCATCTCCCTCTTCACACCATCCCCCTCCTCATCTCCCCTCTTCACACCTCCCCCTTCCCTCCCATCTCCCTCTTCACCTCCCCCCCCCCCCCATCTCCCACATCACACCTCGCCCTCCCTCCCATCTCCCTCTTCACACCTCCCCCTTCCCTCCCATCTCCCTCTTCACACCTCCCCCCTCCCCCCCACCATCTCCCACATCACACCTCGCCCCCCCCCCCATCTCCCACATCACACCTCCCTTACCTTTCCCCCCTCCCCCGAAATCAGCCGGAAAATGCAATATATCAGTTGGTGTGATTATCTGGAATCCTCATCCCCTTTCCAGCCCCAAGCATTCTTTCCCCTTATTTCTCCCCTCTAAGCTCTTTTCCCCTTCTGTTTCAATTAGTCTTTTTCTCTCTCTTTCTGTCCTCTGCTTTCTATTTCCTTCTGTCTGTTTTTCTTTGCTCTATATATCTCTCTATATCTGTCTTTCTCTCTCTCTCTCTCTCTCTCTCTCTTAATTCTCTGTATATCACTTCTTTTTCTTTTGGCTTTTTTCTTCGTATTGCCTTATTTCATTGCTTCTTGATTATTATTTTTTTTTATCATTGTGTTTCCCTCTCCTTTTCTTTTCTTTTCATTCCTCTACCTCTGTTGTAGTTTGATTTTTTCCCTCTAACATCTTGCTCTCTCTTCTTTCCATCTGTTTCTCTTTCTTTATC
This sequence comes from Penaeus japonicus, assembly GCA_017312705.2. Classification (NCBI taxonomy): domain Eukaryota; kingdom Metazoa; phylum Arthropoda; class Malacostraca; order Decapoda; family Penaeidae; genus Penaeus; species Penaeus japonicus. The sequence goes on along the minus strand of BOPN01003855.1, from coordinate 139,925 downwards.
TTCGTCTTCCTCATC
>BOPN01003855.1:132410-134910 GCA_017312705.2 Penaeus japonicus | reverse complement strand
TTATCATTATTATCATCATCATCGTTGTTATTCTTATTATCATCGTTATCATCATTATTGTTATTACCATTATCATTATCATCATCATTTTTGCCATTGTCATTATCATGATCATTGACATCATCATCACTATCATTAATTTGATGATTATTGTCTTTATTATTATCTTTATCAGTATCTATATTATGGTCGTCATCATATATATATATATATATATATATATATATATATATATATATATATATATGTATATATATATAAGCATCATTGCTATCATTGTTATTATGATTATCATCAATGTTATGATTATCATTATCATTATCATCATCATTGTTATGATTATTATTATAAATATCATTTTTATCGTTATTATGATCATATTTCATTGCTATTAAAAGATTTCTTCATAGATATCATTGTCATAATTACTGTAATTATCTACATCTTCATCATAATCATTATCATCATCCTTATTGCTATCATTGTTGTTATCATTGTTACTATTACTACCACCACTACTACTACCATACCACTACTATCAATACCAATGCTATAATGGTACCTCTAGTCCTGTCGCAGGTCGCAAGCAAAAAGGCCGTCACTCTTGCAGGTCAAGAAAGGGTGAGGGCCAAGGCAGGTCGCCAAGCACCGGCCACATCAAAGCAGAGGAAAATGCTTGGGACTTGACCACATTTTATTGACAAGAGCAATTAGATGCGGACAGGAGACCGCTATGGCTTTGGGATTCTGGTGAACAAACGGTGAGGTGGGTGCTTGAGGAAGGAGAAGGAGGAGGGGGAGGGGGTGGGAGGAGGAGGGAGGAGGAGGGAGAAGGGGGTAGGAGGAGGGAGGAGGGGGTAGGAGGAGGAGGGAGTGGGGGATGGAGGGGATAGGAGGAGGGAGGAGGAGGGAGGAGGAGGGGGTGGGGAGGAGGAGGGAGGAGGGGAATAGGAGGAGAGGAATAGGAGGAGGGAGGAGGAGAGTGGAGGAGGGAGGAGGGAGGAGCGGAGAGGAGGAGGGGGAAGAGAGGAAAAAAAATGTAGAAGGAGGAAGTAGAGGGGAGAAAAAAGAAAAGGAGGGAGGAATAGGAAGTTGAGAGGAGGAATGTGGTGGGGAGAAGGAGATGGAGGGGAGGAGGGAGAAGAAGATGGAGAAAGAGAGAAAAATGAAAGGAGGAAGGTGTGGGGTGGAGAGAGAGAGAGAGAGAGAAAAAAAAAAGAATCAGGAAGGAGGGGGAGGGAGAATAACATCAAAAAAAAAAAAAAAAAAAAAAAAAAAAAAGGCTAGCAGTGAAATGATCTCATCTCATCAATATCACAACATGAGATACCATCATCGCCACTCAGTCATCACCTCATGAACAACACACCCTTCCCTCCCCATATCTTAATTGTTATCAACTCATTCATAATCGTATACACACTATGAACGCCTATTTAGATATATATATATATATATAATCACCATAAACACCTCATGTACTCATCCTATTTATCCTCAATACCCTCATTAATGTCAATCGACCAGCACCGTAATTAGTCTCACCTCATTATCTGCGAAATCATTATCTCCGCTTTCGGTGTCTGTCTGTGAGATATTGCCGTGACGTCACCTCTGTCAACCGAGCTGTCATCGCCCTTGGTCGGTATTTATCGTTGTTGATAAGATCTATCAACCCCCTTTGTGATCGTCTTTCAAATTGGCGTTGTTATTGTTATTAGCATTAGTAGTATTGTTGTTATTGTTGGTGTTATTGCTATTGTCGTTATCCTTATCATCATTGTTATCCTTATGGTCATTGTTGATATCAGTGGTAGCATCATCATCGACGTCATTGCCACCATTATATATGATATATATATATATATATATATATATATATATATATATATATATATGTATATATATATACATATTATTATATATGATATATATATAAATATATAAAGATATCTATCTCTCTATCTATACACACACACACACAACACACACACTCACACACACACACACATACACACACACACTCACACTCACACACACACACACACACACACACACACATACACACACACACTCACACACACACACACACACATATATATATATATATATATATATATATATATATATATATATATATATATATATATATATATATTATATAATATATATATATATATACGCAAGCGAAAACAATAAAGAGAAGAGACAACATAGAAGAGAACATATAATACTCAAAGCGACAAGAGAGAGAACGACAAATAATCTTAGAGAACAAGAACGAGAACAAAAACATAATCGATAATAACTAAAAAAGGACCAAGAATGATGAGACATATGAAGAAAATAAAAGAAAAAGAAACACCTTAAAAACAATGACATGCGAGAGAACACGAGGATAAAAAGTAAACAAAAACAACAACCAAAATAATCAAAATAAATTTATTTCATGAACCAACTATTGGAACGAAAACAACAACGCAAACCAACATTAACAACA
>BOPN01003855.1:107410-112410 GCA_017312705.2 Penaeus japonicus | reverse complement strand
AGGAGGAGAAGAAGAAGAAGAAAGAGGGGAATACAATGATGAAAAACAGGTAAAGGTAGGACGGACGGGAAAGAGAAGGGCAATCACACCTTCAGGAGCGAGAATCCACCTGAAGAAGGGCGGAGAGAACTTGGAAAGGAAAGCAAGGATGTGGTAGAAGGAGGAAGGAAGCGGTTGAATACAGAAGAAGGGAAAAAGAGAGGGAAGATGGAGCGTTTGACACGAAAAAGAGGGGACGGAAGTGGTGACAAAAATCAGGAGAGGTGATGGAGGAAGAGGACAGCCCCCCCCCCCCCTCCCCCTCCTCCCCCCCCCCCCCCCCCCCTCATCGACCCGCCGTCCTGTCGCCAATCTGTGGTTCTGGGTCTCTGACGCCTAATCACACTTAATGCCTGCATAATTAGATGAAATGTTTACACGCCCTTACGACGTCGAGTGTGCAGTTTATATGCACCTTTAAAAATCTATTGAATATTTACATTTATCTTCCTCGCGCTCAAATTTATTCATAAACTTCTCAGGGAATGACTTTCCTTATTCATAAACTAAAGAATCCATCCATTAAATAACCTAAATTCATCGTCAATCTATCACAGTTATAAGGATGGCGTCAGACAACAATGTTACCAACGATGATATAAAAAATAAAAAAAAAATAAAAAAAACGACTCGTGAAACTGCGGTTCGTTGCCAATACTACCCGGGGCACTGGTATCATTCACCGAAATTATAGTAATGCCAATGGAAATGATTGGTAACGCCGAAGAGGGCGATAATATAGTCAATTCGGACATTTATCTCAAGGTCATGAGAAGATCGGTCGACTCTTGGCATTTGTCAGGAGAGGAACAAAACGTGCTAAGTATGCAAGGAATCCGAGAGGAGGGCTGTGCAGGAGAGATCGGAGAGGCTGGGATGCTGATGGGTTTATGAGAGGGTGAGGGTGAGAGGGAGAGGGAGAGGGAGAAGGAGGGAGAGGGGTATGGAGAGAGTGAGAGTGAGAATAGGAATGAGGGAGTGGGAGAAGGTAAGAGTAAGAATGAGGGTGAGAGAGAGGGAAAGGAAGAGGGAGAATGTGAGGGAGAGGGTGAGAGTGAGGGAGAGGGAGAAGGAGGGAGAGGGTGATGGAGAGGGAGAAGGAGGGAGAGGAAGAAGAAGGGAGAGGGGAAAGGGAGAGAGTGAGGAGTGAGAAGAGAAGAGGGAGAAGGCAGGGTGGAGTAAGAATGAGGGTGAGAGAGAGGGAAAGGAAGAGAGAGAATGTGAGGGAGAGGGTGAGAGTGAGGGAGAGGGAGAAGGAGGGAGAGGGTGATGGAGAGGGAGAAGGAGGGAGAGGGAGAGGAAGAAGAAGGGAGAGGGGTATGGAGAGAGTGAGAGTGAGAATAGGAATGAGGGAGTGGGAGAAGGTAAGAGTAAGAATGAGGGTGAGAGAGAGGGAAAGGAAGAGAGAGAATGTGAGGGAGAGGGTGAGAGTGAGGGAGAGGGAGAAGGAGGGAGAAGGAGAAGGAGGGAGAGGGTGATGGAGAGGAAGAGGGAGAATGAGGGTGAGGGAGAGGGTGAGAGTGAGAATAGGAGTGAGGAAGTGGGAGAAAGTAAGAGTAAGAATGAGGGTGAAAGAGAGGGAAAGGAAGGAGAATGTGAGGGAAAGGATGAGGGTGAGAGTAAGGGAGAGGGAGAAGGAGGGAGAGGGTGAAGGAGAGGGAGAAGGAGGGAGAGGGTGAGGGAGAGGGAGAAGGAGGGAGAGGGTGAGGAGAGGGAGAAGGAGGGAGAGGGTGAGGGAAATGGAGAGGGTGAGAGAGAGGGAAAGGAAGAGGGAGAATGTGAGGGAGAGGGTGAGAGTGACGGTGAGAATAGAAGTGTGGGAGAGGGAAAGGGAGAGGGTGAGGATAAGAGTGAGAATGAAGGAGAAGAAGAGGGAGAGGGTGAGAGTGATAATAGGAGTGAGGGAGAGGGAGAGAGAGCGGGTAAGAGTGAAATGAGGGTTAGGGAGAGGGAGAGGGTGAGGAAGAGGGAGAGGAAGAGGGGGAGGGTGAGAATAGGACAGAGGGAGAGGGAGAGAATGAGAGTGAGAATGAGGGCGAGGGAGAGGGAGAGGGTGAGAGTGAGTATGAGGGTGAGGGAGAGGGTAAGAGTGAGAACAAGAGTGGGGTAGAGGTTAAGGGTGAGAGTGTAAGTAAGGGAGGAGAGGGAGAAGGTGAAAATGAGGGAAAGGGAGAGGTAGAAGGATAGGGAGAGGGAGAGGGAGAAGGAGAGGAAGAGGGAGAGGAAGAGGCAGTGTATGAGAGAAAGAGAGAGAGAGAGATTTATAGATAGTGAGATTAAGGAAAATAAAATCAACAAAAATGTAATTGAGCTGTAAAATAAAAATGTAATAGTGACGTTCCGCATCAAGAACTTCAAAGAATGTGATCAATTTATGGATTTTTTTCCGCCTAGAATCTAGAATTCATGATGTCAAGAAAGATGTCCTCAGACTCCTTGGCATGACGTGTAAAAATACCCAGTCACTATGACACATCTTTCTCCGTACATTATGTATATATGTATATATATATATGTATAAAATTTCACCTAGATAGTTACCTTTCGATGGGGTTAACAAGTATTTCAATTACCAAAATTTATGATCTTAAACGCCAAGTAATTATTTACCTACAGTCTCATTTAAATTTCAGCTGACTGATGACTTTCTGGTGGCAACAACTTGGAAAAACAAGAGCTAACTTAAATAAGTATTCTGTTATTCTGCAAAACCAAAAACAAGATAGGCAGATAGACAGATAGTTATTTAGTTAGTTTAATAGAGAAGTATGTGATAATAATATGTGTACGTAAATATGTTTTAAGATCGTTTAGTTATCGCCCTTGATAATAGAATCCATCTTTAATCAATTCAAACGGATACCTTCTACGTGCATATATATAACTTTTTTTTTCCTCGAGATCTTTCGCCAAATTAATTCCCCGAGAGTGTTGGGTGATCGATAATGCCAAACAAATGAAGACGGATCCGCAGCGCTCGCCCAAAGCGCCGCCGCCGAACCGCATTGACCCCGAAGGCGACGATGAACAAATTGAGACAAACGGGCCATGATATGTGTTTTAAACGTGGCTCTCGAAAGCGATCCTTGGACTCAAAGAGACTTTAATGTCTTATCAGCTCGCTATAAACAGCCCATTGCCTTCGGCGTCAAAAGAGATATTATCAGCATGAGTTCGCAACAGATTGCAGAAAATTGCCGGTGGAGTCAGAGGCCATGTTGCCATTCATCACTTGGCGAGGGCGTGTCGCGATACGTTGCAAGTCAGCGGGGAGGGGGAGATGAAATTGCAAGACCCCCCCCCCCCCCTCGAAATCAATGGACTATCAATAAACATCAACAATATAGCTAATCGCACCATACACTCGAGACCTACGAGGGCAAGAGAAAGCAAAACGCACAGAGAGATATAAAGAGAGAGAGAGAGAGAGAGAGCGAGAGCGAGAGAACACGAGACAGAGCGACTGATATTGAGCCAGGTAGAAGCCGGGGGAGAGCGCAGCCACCTGTCAGAAAATTCACACGCGAGCCTGGCCGTGGAAAGATGAGGTGTGCCGGAAAAATGAATATTCAGAGGTATGGATATCCTATCACCTGGTCATTTTCCGAGCCGGTCCGGGGGTTCCTATTACCCTTTTTTCCCCCAACATCTTGTCCAGGCTCAGATGGGCTGTATTAGTTTGTATTTTCGTTGTTGTTGTTGTAGTCGTTTAGACAATTTTGAAAACGTGTGCGTGGGTTCTGGTCAAATGTGTCTGCAGGTTTAAAAATCACATATCTGTCTGACTACGGTCTACCCAATCACATACGTGAGCGCACATACATGTAAGCACACTTAAATAGACATATTTCAATAAATAAGTAAAGAGAAAGGGGGAAAACAGATAGGTGGCACAGGAGAGCATGCAAGTCAACATATTTGCAAGCAGGCGTCCATGCAAGCACACAAACGACCAGAGGGAAACAAAGACAGGAAAGCAGGGAGTCAATCATTCGAAATCCTATAAAAAAAAAAAGTGAAAGCGTGGCAAAGACCAGGTGAATAGAGAGGTGTGGAATAAAGGATGCTTAAAAAACGAGAGGGTGAAATAATTTGCCATTTACGTGATTCCCATAAATCAGCCTAACGAAGGGTAACGGCCGAGTCCCCATGATCATTACCATCACCTCTTGCACGGTACTCAACCATAGATAATGACTGTCAAATTTGCAAATTGATTTTACGTACAAGCTGTCAGGTGTTAGAGGATGTTTAGGTAATGATATAATTGGGAAACGAAGTGGAAACTTTATATATACCATTTTCATCTATGGAAAACCATACTGGAAAACCATATACTTTATGCTCAAGATCTGCCGCATGAAATAAAGCCAATTGCAAATAGCGTGGTGTATTTTACAGCTGTAGATATGCCGGTGTAGAACTCCAGCAAGAACTTTCCAGCAAAAACTTTCCAGCAAGAACTTTCCAATTTGGGTTGCGTAAAGCGGTCTGCTTCCATGCACAAGCTTATCCGTGACATGTGCAGTTTTCGAACATCCTCGATTGTCTGACAGGTGGGTATTTCGGTGAGATACTGTCTTGATTTCCGTCAGATTTCTCAGTATGGTAAACGCATGTCAGATGGTTATGTTGACAATAAGAACAAAATTGTATCAGTGTGTGAATAGCCTAACTCATGGATATATATTTTTTCAGCTATATGTGAGTTCTGTTTAAGTATGAATCATTTTCTGGTGGTGGTAAAAAAAATTTAATGGCTCAATTCAGAGAAATGACAAAAAATGTCTCTTTGCTAGCTTGCAGTACACAGAGTAATTGGCTGATTCAAAGCGAAAATGCTTGGTATCTGATATTCAGTTAATTCACTGGTGTCAAGCTATCTTATGCGGAATGATACATATATATATAAGTATATATATATATATATATATATATATATATATATATATATATACATA
>BOPN01003855.1:87500-90000 GCA_017312705.2 Penaeus japonicus | reverse complement strand
CTGAGGCAGGCTGGCCAACAGACTATGCAGCGGCGGTGATGGCACAGGTCAAGCGATGGGGCGCAGCAGGTCAGAGAGAGGGGGGGGGGGGGCAGCGATGGCTGGAGGGGGAAGGGGAGGGGTTGGGGGGGCAATAGCTTGAGGGGATTGGGGGTGAGGGGAAGGAAGGGGGGGCAATAGCTTGAGGGGATTGGGGGTGAGGGGAGGGGAGGGGGGGCAATAGCTTGAGGGGATTGGGGGTGAGGGGAGGGGGGGGCAATAGTTTGAGGGGATTAGGGGTGAGGGGATGATTGGAGAGAATGGAGTGAGGGTAGCTAGGAATGGGGGCAAGGGGGAGGGGGGAACGGTAGAGATAACAAGGAGAAGGGGGTTGAAGAGGGTTCAGGGAGGGGAAAGTGGGGGAGGTGAAGGGAGGAGGGAGGGAGGGAGGGAGGGAAGTATACAAGGGGAAGGTGAGGGAGGCAGGGAGACAGGGGGAAAGTAAGGGAGGAAGGGGAGGAGAGACACTGAACGAAAAGAGAAATACTAAAATATAGATGATAAAACACGATCAAAGAAAATAAATGATATATGACACGTGGCATAGCTTGAGAAAACGAGATGTAATTATTTTAAATATCATAAATAAAAGTGTTCATAGGAAAGAAATACATGGAAGAGAGTGATTAACGAAGAAAGATTGATTAAAGAAAATTGAAAAGAGAAGAAAAAACTGTGAACAAATTATTGAACATAAAAAAGGTAGGAAATGAAGACGATGAGAAAGATGAAGAAAAAAGACAAAGAAAACGAAGTGAGAAGAAGGAGGAGACGAAAGAAAAGGAGGAGGATATAAAGAAGAAAAAGAAAGTGAAGAAGAAGGAGCAAGAGAAGAAAGAAATGGTGGAGGATATGAAGAAAAAGACAAAGATGAAAATGAAGGAGGAGGAGATGGAGAAGGCGAAAGAAGTTGAAAAACAAGGAAAAGAAAGAGAAAGAAAACGACAAAGAAAAGGGAAATAGAAAACAAAAGAGGAAGAAGAAGAAAAAAAAAGACGAAAAAAATAGGAAATAAATAAAAATGTAGAATCCCATGATTTATGATTCCTTTTCCTCCAAATGAGCAATCACAACCTAACAGAGAAGAAAAAAAACAATTACAGAAAACGATCTCAAACAACCAAAAAAAAAAAAAGAATAAAGGAAAAAAAAAATCAACCCTCTCCTACCCCACCCCCCACCCCCACCCCCCAAAAAAAAGAAGAAGAAAAGGATCAGGGGAAGAGGATTAGACAAAGACCTTAACAGCCCTTAATCCAATCTCAGACGCGAAACATTCTGCAACGCTATTTCCCCCTTGCAAGGAAATTCCAAAAAAGGAGAAAACGCGAGCACCTTCGCGGGACAAATCTATGTGAGGACTAGCGCCATTCCGACCTCTTGGAGTAAACCTTTTAACATTTATTATCATTTTGATCTGGCTAGCTCGCGCGCTCTCTTAGAGGCAGGGGTGGGGAGGGATAGGGGATTGGGGGCGCGGGGGGGGGGGGGGTAAGAAGAGAGAGGAGGGGTGGGTATGGGGATGGGGAAGGGAGGTGAGGGGGGGGGGTAAGAAGATGGAGGAGGGGTAGGTATGGGGATGGGGAAGGGAGGTGAGGGGGGGGGTGTAAGAAGATGGAGGAGGGGTATGTATGGGGATGGGGAGGGGTGGGGGAGATTAGGGAAGGGGAGTGGGGATAAGAATAGGAATAGGGAGGGAGGGATGATGGGGAGGGAACTGGAGGGAGGGATAAAGATGGAAGGGATAGGGGTAAGCAGAAGGTAGAGGAGGGATGAGGAGGGAAGGGGAGGGAAGGATGAGGAAAGAAGGGAAGGGGGTAGGGGAGGGAGAGATGAAGAGAGAAGGGAAGGGAAGGATGAAGAGGGAGGGATGAAGAAGAACGAAGAGAGGACAAGATGTTTGAAAGGGGAAGGGAAAGGAAAAGAAGGGGAGGGGGAGGAGAAGAGGGAAGGGGAGGGAGGGATGAAGAGGGAAGGGGATGGACGGATTCTCGTTTTCTATTCATTTTGGTTTTGTTTATCTCACTTTTTTTTTTATAATCCATCTTCAATATATGATCATTATTTTTTATGCTGCGTTTAGTTCTGATAATAAGCCCCCTTCACCACCGTTATCACTATCATCTTCGTTTTCTTTACCATGATCATAATTATTCCAACTACTTGTCATTTATCTATCCATCATTACAGCGTAATTCTATTCTTGCGAGAGTAACACATGACTATATTTAGTGATCTAATCTTTTGAAGTGACGGTGTACATAGCTATCTATCTATCTATCTGTATCTATTTATCTATCTATCTATACCTGTATCTATCTATTTATCTATATCTATCTATCTATCTAACTATCTATCTATACATTAATATATGTATATATATGCACTTATGCTTCTCTCCTTCACACCCATACACACACAAACAAGGATTTTTTTGTTTTTGGTTTTAGAATAACAAAAT
>BOPN01003855.1:75000-82500 GCA_017312705.2 Penaeus japonicus | reverse complement strand
GTGGAGAGAGAGTTAGATAGATAGATAGAGATAGATAGATAGATAGATAGATAGAGAGAGAGAGAGAGTGAGAGTGAGAGTGAGAAAGAGGGAAAAAGGGAGAAAGAGGGAGAAAGAAGGAGAAAGAGAGAGAAAGAGAAAGAGAGAGAGAGAGAGAGAGAGAGAGAGAGAGAGAGAGAGAGAGAGAAAGAGTGCGAAAGGGAGAGAAAGAGAGAGAAAAAGAAAGAGAGAGAGAGCGAGCGAGAGAGAGAGAGAGAGTTAAATTTACGTCACAATAACAAGAGATTGACTTCGTTTTGCTAGCATAGTATGTCATTTATTTTTCCTTAACCTGTTTGTTTATTTCAGCTCATTATTAGTTTCTCCTTTCATGAAACAAAATTGTAAACTTATTATCCGTATCCAATTTCTTGTCCCACACACACTCTCTCTCTCTCTGTCTCTCTCTCTTATTCTACCTCCTTCCTTCCCTCCCTCACTCAACCCCCCACCCCATTTCCCTCATACCCCCCCCGCCTACCCCGCCCCTTTCCCTCCAACTCTCTCTCCCTCTCCTTCTCCCTCCCTCTCTTTCTCCAAAAGCATTTCACTATCCTTCTGCACTCCCAGGAGGCGGACCTGTCTCCGGGAGCCAAGGCAGGGTTCTGAGCCGGATCCCCGTCCTCCACTTAGACCATTTTCGGCCTAACGTCTCGCTCACTCTGACGTCAAAGGGTTAAAGACTGATGGGGCAGCGGGGTATATCTTCTTATGTCAAGCACAATATAAGAAGGAACTACTTTGTGATGGTCTGTAGCGACGGAGATCGTAATTGGTGATCGATAATTTATTTATTTTTTATTATTTTTTTTTTTATGGTATTTTGCGACGAGTGCTGTTTGTTGTGTATTTTTATTTTTATTTTTATATATATATTTTTTTGGATGGCGAAGTTTTTTTTCTTTTCTTTTCTTTTCTTTTTCTTTTTGCTAAAGATGTCACTTTCCAAGGCTGACTCATGTCTGTATAATTTAATGTAAGTGTATATTGATAGTTCAATAACATGTGATATGTATCATCTTTGTAAGCTTTCTTCTGATATCGAGTTATTGTTCTAAGTTTAGTCATACTATGCGTATTGCCAAAACAGGATTCTACGTTGCTATTTTGTTATTCCTGTTTGTGACGTCACTTATACCAATTTGATATCCTAAGAATAACGATTGTCTTGTTTTGTTGTCTATGATATCACTGTTATTATTAGTAATATCTTTATCTTATTATTGCTATCGTTACTGTTATTGTTATCATCACCACCACCATCCTCCTCCTCCTCCTCCTCATCATCATCATATTGTTATCATCATACAAAGATTATTTTCATGGATTTACCGCCAGAGCGCCAGTAATTCCATTTTTATCCTTATCATCATTTTTGTTTTTATCCTTATCTTTGTCATTATAATTATTGTTACTATTGTTTTTATCATAATTACCATTACTATTATCGTCATTTTGAGTTTCTTTATTACTATCATCATGATTACAATTACTATTATTGTTGTTGCTGTTGTTATTGTAATTGTTCACATTATGATGATTGTCATTTTTATTATTGTCTATGTCATTATTGTTGTTGTTGTTATTGTTATAATTATGATAATTATTATTTTTTTTAATGTAGTTGTTGTTATCATTATCGTTATAATCATAATTGTTATCATTGCTATTATCATTATCATTATTATTACTATTATTGTTATCATTATCATCATTGTTATCATTATTGTTCTTATGATGATCAATATCAGTATGATTATCATCATTATTGTTGTTATTATCATCATCGTCATCATTGCTATGGTAATTATTGTCGTTATTATTATCATCATCATTATCATTTGCTCTCAGTATGACGAAAATCGTTATTATACATTATAATAAAAGGCTAAAGTAGTAAAAATATTGCCGATGATGAAACGCCCTCATAAAGTGATGAAGTGATGAACCCGCCTTGTATGAATGTTCATAACATGATTGCAGTCGATTGCAGATGATGAATTTACTCTATAAAAAAAAGTTTACTAATAAACTTTTCGAAAGGATGGTACCGAATCCGAGTTGTAATGGCAATGGTGAATCTACCATATAAAAAGTAATGGGGGTGATACATCCATTCTGTAGTTCAATTCTCTTTTGAATAATGATGAAAAAATGGGTGATGAATTCAACTCGTAAAGTCGTGGTGAATTCTCCACATATAAATTGTGATGGATCCAATTTATAAAGGCGATGGTAATCAATCCACACTTTACGATCGACCATGTAAAAGTGATGATGGTGATGAATGAAAGTGATGACTTAATGGAATCCACCTGATGAAAGGGATAACTCCGTCTTATCATAGTAATGAAAACATCAACCCCATTATGTTAGTAAAATGTCGAAGGTGAATTTTACAACAGCCTTTGTAATAAATAAGAATTGTAACTACTGCTCGCTCTACCTCTTTAGAACAACATAACTTCAGTACCTTGTGACTTGACATATCTTTATCTTTATTTTATGTGACATTTCGTGGTCTGAAATTCAGTGGAAATGGATTCGTATTTGTGTCGTATTTAGATACCAATTAATACTCTCCTACATTGGGTGACCTCATTACACTTTCACTGAAGAATGGTTTAAACCTTCTTCCATTGAGCTAAACCATGTTACGTGTCAACAATATGCTAATAGAAATAACGACTTATTCTTAATTAAGAAATGTGCACGTCTATTGCATCACCTCTCGCCATCGCTTGATATCTGGAGCACTCATTAAAGAACCAAACCATGTGTCGTACTAACAAGGTCATGCTGGTGATTTGGCTTTTATTCACATTGGCTAATTTTATAGAATTTGCACTTCATTGGGTGTTGTTGATGCATCGTCGTCATTAGCTACCTGGTACAATCATTACAGAACCAACCTGTGTTTCGTACCATCAAGGTTGCACTTTCAGTTACTGACCTGTTCTTGGTTTTCCATTAACTATTGGATCGAAATTTGGGTTCATTTGTGATAATCTTACTAATGGCTAATCTGTATTCACTATCAAGGAAGCAACTTCATATCGTATCCATAAAAGTTACTTATCTAAACTCACCGACGTAATTGTGACTTTCAGTTCCATTAGGTACTGTTTATGAAAGTGTGGTCGTTACCTCATCTCAGTTCATTGAAATGATGGACCTCTTTAGTCGGTATTAATTATCTAAGATGATTATCAAAGAAGCAACACATGTTCCGTACCGCTCGGTTACACTCAAAGTCACTGGCCTTGTGATAATTATTACTTTCATTGGGGACGTCCAAACAATACACAATCTCAGTTCATCGGAATGACACAGGTGCTCCGTACCAACAAGGTTATATACCTAAAATCGCTCATTTATTTGATCTAATTGCACGAGCTGCGTGTTGCGTATTGCATCTCGGTTCATTACAGTGATGCAGCTTCTTCTTAGTTAGGATACGCCGTCGTCAGTTATATGGAGCAATGATTAAGAATCAGCTCATATTTCATCCGAAAAAGTGGTAAGTAAAACCAAGGGTCTATCAAAACTTTACATTCTGATGATGTATACGAGATGATAGATATTCTTTTCACCGGAGCGATCTCTCCATTACCTCATTTTACATTTTATATTTTATGTGTACAGCACTTCATCTAAGCCTTGCTATCATTCCAGGTAACACTTAGAGTCAGTGACCTGTTCTTACCTCATGATTTCTACATTTATCTATTTTATAAAATAAGCGCTTCAGTTGGGGACGCCTGTACCCATTGCATCATCTCGGTACAGTCATGCAGGCGCTTTCCACCTCGTTATGTCATGCACTGCCACTAGGCCTCGGTGTTAAGTCAGCAGAGACTCTGGTTCGAATTCGGAAAGTATCTCACGTCCGAAGTAGCATTACAACCAGCGACTTTTACCCAAATAGATTTCAAATATCCGAATTTAACACTCAGGGTAATGAATGGCTTAGCGAACGTTATTAAGCCTCATCGCCTGAGCTGCCACGTGCAATGCAAACAAAAGAAACGCATAATCCAAGACATCTGTAGCTAAGAATAGGAAGATAGATGAATAGATAGATGGATTGTCAAACTGATAGTCAGATGAAATGCAAGATAATTGATTTTGTATTTATATATCATCAAGTCGCGCGCGCGCGCGCGCGTGTGTGTGTGTGTGTGTGTGTGTGAGAGAGAGAGAGAGAGAGAGAGAGAGAGAGAGAGAGAGGCAGACAGAGAGACAGACAGAGGCAGATAAAGAGACAGACAGAGGCAGACAGCGAGACAGACAGAGGCAGACAGAGAGACAGACAGGCAGACAAAGAGACAGACCGAGACAGACAGACAGATCCAGACACAAAGAGACAGAGAAAGATAGAAAAAGAGAGGGAGAGATCGCACTCCTCCCAATGGCCATAAACAGCGCAGTGAAGCTACTGGAGCAGAACCTACCGATGGAGCCTGGAAGGGAAGGACCAGAGGTTTTATGTTCCACTGTAAACCTGGAATTATACGCTCTCAATTAACACTCTAATACGGAAATAATTTGCATGTCACTCTTGCACCCTTTTCGCCTTACCAGAGAATGCAATTTTGACTGTGACATGAGACTTAAGTAGAAGAAGACGAAGGAGGAGGAGGATGAGATGAAGGAGGATGAGGAGGAGGAGGAGAAGGAGAAGGAGAAGGAGATAAAGAAGAAAGAGGAGAATAAGAAGAAGGAGAAGGAGATAAAGAAGAAAGAGGAGAATAAGAAGAAGGAAAAGACGAAGACGAAGAATAAGAAGACGAAGACGAAGATGACGACGACGAAGAAGTAGAAGACAAAGAAGACAAAAAAAAAGAAAAGAAAAGAAGGGAAGAAAAGAGGATAAAAGAAGAGAAAGTAAAAGACGAAAAAGAAGGAAAAGAAGGAGAAAGGAAATGAAGAAAAGAAAAGAAAAGAAAAAAACAACAACAGAGAGAAAAAATAACTAGAAAGAAAGCGAAGCAAGAGAAAGGAAAAGAAAAAACAACAACAAAACAACGAAGAGAAGTCCCTCATAAAGAGACGGTGGTTGCATCGCGTAATAAAAGCCACATCGCATCTATCAATTAGCCAGTATTTTCGAAGGTCTCCCTTGACCACTCGGGGAAAAATCTGTTGTGATGTGTGATTTATCGCAGGGCTCTCTTGCTGACACTCAGATCGCTGGACGATTCTCATTTTTTTTTTTTTTTTTTTTTTTAGGGGTAGTTGGGGTGGGTGGGGGGGAGGGGTAGTTGGGTGGGTGGGTGCGGAGAGGGGAGCTATGGGTGTATAGGGCAAGGGGGAGGGGGGGTAGAAAGGAGAGGGAGGAGGGGTAAGTTAGGCTTGGGGGGGGGGAGGGGAGGGGAGGGGGGGGTGTCAGACAGACGGACATGCCAGCGTTACGATAACTCTTCTCTTCATGATATCACCCTCTCATCCTCCTCCTCCTCCTCCTCCTCTCTCTTCCACCCTCCTCTCCCTCCCTCCCTCCCTCCTCCCTCCCTCCCTCCTCCTCCTCCCTCCCGTCCTCCCTCCTCCTCCTCCAGGCCCGTGATAAGGATCTACTCCGACTTCTGATTAAGGGAAGGCGATCCGGCAAAAAAAGATAAAAAAAAAAAAAACAGAAGAGAAAAAAAAAGGGAAAATAAAGCGACGTTGCTGGCTGGTGTTTCTGTCGAAAACTTTGACCCTCATCTGTCTCTGTCTCTGCTCTCGGATTCTCCTCATCACTGTCTGTTTTTCTTTCTTTTTTTATAGATTTCTTTTTTTATTTCTTAATGATGGAATAAAATGTATACTTATATATATATATATATATATATATATATATATATATATAATATATATATATATATATATATATATATATATATATATATATATATATATATTATATATATATATATATATATATATTATATATATATATATATATATATATACATACACACACACACACACACACACACACACACACACACACACACACATATATATATATATATATATATATATATATATATATATATATATTATATATATAGAGAGAGAGAGAGAGAGAGAGAGAGAGAGAGAGAGAGAGATGTATATATACATATACATATGCATATACTTATACATATGCATAAATACATAAGTTTATATATAATAGAGAGAGAGAGAGAGAGAATGAAACAGAGAGAATAAGTGGGATGGAGGGAGAGAGAAAACGAGAGAAAAGAAAAAAAAGGCATACAGATATTATGATATAAATAGATATACACATCAATAATAGATATATAAATATCCATTTAGATATAAAGAAGGAGTGAAATACAGTCATACAGGCAGAGTGATACGCACATGTATTTTCGACATAGATGTCTGTGTGCGTTTGTCAGTGTTTCTTTTTTATTACACACTTCATTCATCAAAGGCTTCGCTTCACTACAGATTAGTGAAGGAAAAGTGAACAAAATCTTTACGTGACATATTTTCCTGCATTTAAAGTTGCTTCATCTTTCATTTATAAGCCTTTAATTTGTCGCAATATTCTTTTATATGAAATGATATATTACATGCGCTTAGTTAAATCATCATCATCTTAATCATCACCATTATTGCTATTGTAATCAATACAATATAATTATTCATATCATAACTATTGTTATTACTAACATTATTATTATCACGAACATCAGTATCATATATTTAATCATCGGTTTTAATCAAAATCATATATCATCCCCATCACCACCATCCTCATCATCATCACCACCATCCCCATCATCATCACCACCATCCTCATCCTCCCCCCCGTCATCACCTCGCGTCGCCTCGCCCCTCCGAGCGTCTTCCGGCAACCGCGGAGGAAATGGGCGTCAGCGGCGGCGGCGGCGGTGGCGGTGGCGGCGGCGAGCGAGCGAGCGAGGGAGCGACACGGAGTCAGCCGACCGTGACCCCGAGACTGACCAGAGATTCGTCGTCGACAGAAATGAGTCTTTACTTCGCGGGGCGTCTCCCCTGGAGGGGTGGTAGGGGGGCGGGGAGTAGTAGGGGGGTTAGTGGAGTAGGGGGTAGGGGGTAGGGGGTAGGGATAGGGATCAAATAAGGGGTAGGGGAGGGGAGTGGGGAGAGGAAGGGTAAGTCCCTCCCTCACTTTCCGGCTGTGACGTCAATACCCTGATTTTATTGAGGGGTGAGGGGGGAGTGGAGAGGGAGAAGGGAGGGAAAGGGGGAGGGGGGAGGGATTTAGAGGGGGGAGGAGCGATTCATTATTGATTTGTTTCCTCGTTTGTTTCTTTATTTGTTTATCTACACTGAACTTTCAACTCATCTTTCTTTGGTCTTCAATTTTGATTAAAAAACAACAACAAGATAACGTAACGAATAAGGAAACAGTAAAAAACAAAGTAGATAAATAGTTAAATAAATTAACTTACAGATAAATGAAGGATTAAAATGCTATAT
>BOPN01003855.1:52500-55000 GCA_017312705.2 Penaeus japonicus | reverse complement strand
TCTCCCCTCTCTGTCCCTCCCTCCCTCTCTCCCTTCCTCCCATCTTCCCTCCCTCCCTTCCTTCTTCCCATCTTCCCTTCATCCCCTCCCTCACTCCCTCTCTCCTCCTCTTTTTCTCTCTCCTTTTCTCTCCCTGTCTCTTTCTCTCTCCCTCCCTTCCCCCTCTCTTTCCCTCCCTCTCTCTTTCTTTCCCTCCCTCTCTCCGTCCCTCCCCCTCTCTTTCCCTCCCTCCCCCTCCTTGCCTCTTTCCCTCCCTCCCCCTCCTTGCCTCTTTCCCTCCCTCTCCCTCCCTCCCTCCCTCCTCCTCTTTTTCTCTCTCCTTCTCTCTCCCTGCCTCTTTCTCTCTCCCTCCCTTCCTCCCATCTTCCCTCCCTCTCTCCGTCCCTCCCCCTCTCTTTCCCTCCCTCCTTTACTCCCATCTTCCCTCTCTCTCCCTCCCTCCCCCTCCTTGCCTCTTTCTCTCTTCCTCCCTCCCTCTCCTCTCTTTCCCCCCCCTCCCCCTCCCTCCTTTGCTCCCATCTTCCCTCTCTCCCTCTTCCTCTCTCTCCCTCTCCCTCTCCCTCTCTTTCCCTCTCCCTCCCTCCCTCCCTCCTCCTCTCTCTCCCTCCCTCCCTCCCTCCCTCCTGCCTCTTTCTCTCTCCTCCCTCCCTCCCTCCCTCCCTTCCCTCCCCTCCCCCCCTCCTCTCTCTCCCTCCCCCTCCCTCTCCCTCCCCTCCCCCTCTCCCTCCCCCTCCCTCCCTCCCTCCCCCTCTCCCTCCCTCCCCCTCTCCCCCCTCCCTCCCTCCCCCTCTCCCTCTCTCTCCCTCCCTCCCTCCCTCCTCCTCTCTTTCTCTCCCTCTCTCTCTCTCCCTCTCTCTTAATGCATTCACGGAATCACCTCATTGTGATTCATTCCATCCCGACCCATATGCATAAAGCTATTACGTAGTACCCGTAACTATATAGTATTTTCCTCTTAATTCAGCGTTATATCGGGTATTTTTTTTATGCTTTATGGAAGAAGATATTTATATCGCGAATTAGAAGCAAATGTTGTGGAAAAAACAGAGAGAAAGATGTATATATATATATATATATGAAGGGAAAATGTGTAATTTAACATTGGAATGAAAATGTTGGGTGTTGTTATCCATTCTTGGTTTGAATTTCGTTAGTCGTTTTTTTTTTTTGTTTTTTTTTCTTTTTTTAATCTGAATATCGAATTGTTTGTCTGTTTCTTGTTTTTTATGTTCGCCATCGTTATTAACTTCATTGTCATTACTGTTATCATTATTATCGTTATCATTTTCGTTATCACTAGTATTACGTCTATTGTCATTTATTATTATCTTTTTTTATTGCTATTGTTATTACTGTTGTTATTATCATTATCATCATTAGTACTATTGCAATAATCACTATTGATATTTATTATGATTATTATTATCATTACGGTCATTGCCATTATTACCATCATCATTATCATTCTTCTTCTTATTGTTATCATCATCATCACTATCATTATTATTACTATTATCACTGCAATCACCATTATCATTATTACCATTATCCTCACTACTATTGTTATTATCACTATCATTATATTTATCAATATCTTTATCATCTTTATTTCTACACTAACAATAATAGTAACAGTGATAATATTTATGTTAATGGCAATTATTATCATCATTTTCATTATCATTATAATTGTTATCATGTTGTATCATCATTAACATTATATAACATCATTCTTATTATCACTACTATCATTATTGTTATTATGATTTTTAATATGATTAGGATCATCGTCATTATCATCATCATCATTAATATTATTGTTCTGTTTGTCTTTTATTTATTATTAGCATTATTGATATTGTTATTGATATTATTATTATTATTATTATTATCATTATTTTCATTATCAGCACCATAATTACCATCATTGTCATAATCATTGTTATATTGTTATCATTATCATCAATATTACTATTTTTATTTACATTGTTATGATTATCGTTTTCATTATCATTTTATCAGTATCATTATTATTATTTCCATCATTATCATTATTATCCTTATTATCATAAGTATTATCATTATCATCATCATTATTAATCTCATTATCATCATCGTCATTATTATCATTGTTATTGTTGCTCCTATTGTCATTATCATTATTACTGTCATTATTAGTTTGTTGTTATTGTTATTTTCGTCATTCTCATCATCACCATTATCATAATTATCGTTATCATTATTATCATTGATATCATCATTATTATTATCAGAAAGTAAAAAAAACGAGAACTGAGAACCAGCCGAACTCCCCCTCCCTCCTACTCCCCCCCTCTCGCAACCTCCCTCCCTCCTCCCCTTTCCTATTTTCGCATCTCTCCCTCTTCCTCCCCTTCTCCCCTTTCGCATTTACACCCCATCTCTCCTTTCGCATCTCTTCCCTTCTTCCTCCCCCTCCACCACCACCTCCACCCCCGCCTTCACCCCCCTTCCCAACACC
>BOPN01003855.1:25000-32500 GCA_017312705.2 Penaeus japonicus | reverse complement strand
TTATCATAATTGCTATTAGTATCATTATCGATATTATTATCGCTATCATTGTTGATATAATAAATGTTATCATCATTATCATTGCTATTTTTATCATTATTATTATCATTATCATCAATACATTTATCTTTGTTATCGTTATCCGTGTTATTTCTATTATCATTCTTATTGTTGTTACTGATATTATCATTATCCTCATCATCATTATCATCATCATTACCATTGTTAACGTTACCATCATCATTATTATCATTGCTATTAGTACTGTTGTTATCATTACTGTTGTTGCTATCATTATTATCACTGCCATCATCATCATTTATATACTCCTCATTATTATCATCATCATCACTTTATTCAGTATCATCATTATCATTGCTGTAACCATCATCATTTTCAGAATCCACCCTAGGAATTTCCCCTCTCTCTCCCCTCCCTCCCTCCCCCCCCCCTCTCACTTCTTCCTCCTCCATCACATCCATTCATTTCTCACTGAAGCGTGTCCAATCGGCAGTCATCACAGTCATTAGTGATGAGCTAAGTCTTCATGTCCTTGTTAATCGATTCTTGTCTCGGTGGAAACGCCATGTGAATGTCTGTTTGATTTTTTTTTCTTTTTTTTTTTAATAAGGTGGTCTTTGATTTTTATGATGAGAAAATAGTTATTAAATATTATTATTACTATTATTATTATTATCATTATTATTATTATCGTTCTCGCTATTATCATCACTGTTATTGTTGTTATTTTTGTTATTATTCTTCTCCTCAGGTTGATATTCCTGTTTACACTGTTATATGTAATGTTGATTAAAAAACGTTTGAAAGAACGTTTGTAGAATTTTGATTTCAAGATATTTTATCCTTGAAATTTAAGATTAATGAATGTTTAAAAGAGTAAAAGGATGTAAGTGTGTGAGAGCATCTAAATATATATCTATCCATCGATCTATATATATCTAAATATCTAGATATTTACCTCTATCTATCTATCTATCTATCTATCTATCTATCTATCTATCTATATATATATATATATATATATATATATATATATATATATATATATATATATATATATGTGTGTGTGTGTGTGTGTGTGTGTGTGTGCCTATATCTTATAATGGACAGATACGTAACGTGATTAAGAACTCAAATTGCGAAAATGAAAATGAGAGAGAAAGAGAAAAATAGATAGAGAGAGAAGTAGATAGATAATAGAGAGAAATAGATAGATAGATAGAGAGAAATAGATAGATAGAGAGAGAGAAATAGATAGATAGAGAGAGAGAAAGAAATAGAAGGCGAAGAGCGAGATGGATGTTTGAGAGAGAAAGAGAGAGAGAGAGAGAGAGAGAGTAAGTAAAGAGGGGAGGAGGAGAAGGGTGTGAGGGGGTAGGGGTAGGGGGGAGTAGAGGTGCCAGACGCCCATTGTGTACCAGAAATAATGACCCGAAGATTTCGAGACTTGGAACTAATCGATTTCTTGGGCAAAAGTGAAGCTCCGAAAAGTTCGAAACACAACGATTATTCTCGGGATTCCGATCTTAATCAATCATATGCGGGGGAAGAGGGGGAGGAGGAGGAGGAGGATGAGGAGGAAGAGGGAGGGAGGAGGAGGAGGATGATGAGGAGGAGGAGGGAAGGGAGGAGGAGGAGGTGGAAGAGGAGGGGCAGAGGGAAGGGCAGGAGGAGGAGTAGGAGGAAGAGGGGGGAAGTAGAAGGAATGGGAAGAGGGAGAAAAGGAAAAAGAAGAGTAGGGGGAGGAAAGGGAGGAGGAGAAGGTAGAGATGTAGCAGCAGCTGTAGCAGGGGGAGGGGAAGCGGCAGGGGGAAGAGGGATAGAGGATAAAAGAGAAATAGGGGGAGGGGGAGGAGGAAGAGGAAGAAGTGAAAGAGAATGAGAATAAGAGGAAGGAGGAAAAGGTGGGGGGGCGTGGGGGAGAGAGGAGAGGAGACAGAGGAGAAGGAAAAGAAGAAGGAGGAGGTAGGGGAAGAGAAGAAAGAAGAGGGGGAAGGAGCTACACTCTAACAATGCCCCACTCTAACACACTTCCTGGGGATTGATGGACTAGTGGCACGAGTCTTGAAGCGTGAATTCGAGCAGGAGTCGCGGTCGACTATTATTAAGACTATTATTAAGACTATTATTAAGACTATTTTCAACACTGTGGGATGATAGTAGGGATCATAACAACAACAATAATGATGATGATAATAATAATGATATTAAGATTAGTAATGATAATGACAATGATGACAATGATAATGATGGTAATGGAAATGATAATGATGATAATGAAAATGATAATGATAACAATAATGATAATGTTTGATAATGAAGATGATAATAACAATAATGATAATGATGATGACAGCAGTGATGACAATAATGATAATGATAACAGTAATAGTAATAACAATAATGTTAACAATCTTATAGTAGTGACGATGGTGATAATACAATAACAGCAATGTTAACAACAGTAATGATGATAATGATAAAATTCATAATAATGATATCAATGACAATAGCAATATTAAGAATAACATTACTAAAAATAAAGATAACAAGAAAAATAATGATAATCATAATAATAATAATTGAAAAAAATATAATAATGCTAACAATTATCACGATCATTATTATCGGGGATGATATTATAGACTTTTATCACCATCAATCTTATTAAAAGTCCTCATCGCTTAAGATTCAGGGCTGAACGGGACAGACAAATGTTGTGTCTTATAGGACTCACTCGCCTATGCTCCTATAGCGGGGATGATGTGGCTATGATAAATGCCGCGGTCATGTAGGAGGGTTTTTTTCGTCTCTTTTCTCTCTCTTGAAAGTATGTTGGGATGAAAGATAGAAAAGATTGCTGTTTGTGGAGGATTTAAATGAAATCGTAAAAGAAAACTGTTTTGTTTGATACTCCATCAGTTTCTTCTCTTTCTATCTCACTCTCTCTTTCCCCGTCGTCATCTGTAATCCCCCTTTTCCTTTGTCCAAACCATAAAACTACAGTGACAAAACAACAACAAAAGAAGCCTAAAAAACGCCAGTATCGATAATCGTTTAAATAAATCAACTGGAGACATGAGTTTCCTGCTCGGGGAAGGACAATCTGGTGGCACATCTATATTTGTGTCTTCCGGTTTCCCGCGCCATTTTTAAAAGGCCGATCCGGTGACGTCATGGCGTGCGAGCCAATGAGATGTGACTTCCGGTCGTGAAGGGAGACGCGGCGGGAAGTTCAAAAGTGAATTGGCGCTCCCACACGCCGGGCTCTCTTGTCCCCTAATTGATCGGTGGCATAATAGAGATATCGACTGTTTTCCGGAGGGGAAGAGGGAGGGAGATGAGTGCTTATATGTCTATATTGAGGAGGGGAAGAAAAAAATTCACACACACAAAATGGAATAGAAATAAGCACTGGAGGTTCGAGAGATTTTTGGCGCGAAAATCTCTCTCTCTTCGTCGAATCGCCCATTTTCTTTGCCTCGTTTCGGGTAAACCAGTCAACCATTTTCAATTAATGATCAGTGTCGAGGCCAGCCAGGTAAAGGCAAGGTGAAAAAAGGAGGCCGGGAAGGAGGGAAGGATGGAGGAAGGACGTGAATACGGAGGGAAAGAAGGAAGGAGGGTGGAGCGAGAGGAAAGGACAGAAGAGAGACCTAGAGATAAAGAAAGAGAGGGAAAGGGTGGAATGGTGGAAGGGGACAGGAAGGGGCGGAAGAGAGAGAGCGGGAGGAAGGTGGCTCGGCGTGGCACTCTGGAGAGGTGACCTGGCACTAATCGCCGCGTCTTCAACAGGTCGCCGGAAGCGCAGAGTTACGGGCTTCCTCTCGACACGGTTCCCTCCCTCCCTCCCTCTCCTCACCTACGATTCACTGGGTCGCTTAGTCTTGCTTTTCTCTCTCTCTCTCTCTCTCTCTCTCTCTCTCTCTCTCTCTCTCTCTCTCTCTCTCTCTCTCTCTTTCTACCTCTCTCTCTCTCACTCTTTCTCTCTCTCCTCTCTCTCTCTCTCTCTCTCTCTCTCACTCTTTTTCTATCTCCTCTCTCTCTTTTTCTCTCTCTCTCTCTCGCTCTCTTCATCACTCTCCCACCTACCCCCCCCCTCTCTCTCTCGCTCTCTCGCTTTCTCCATCTCCCTCTCAACCTCTCTTTCTCTGCCTCTGTCTTCCCCCTCCTTACCTCCTCCATTATTCTTGTGCTTTTATATCCTCTCAATTTTTTTTCTCTTTCACTCTCCTCCCTCTTCTCTCTTCTTCCCTTCCTCCTTCACCTCTCTGCCCTCTCCATTCTTTCTCCATCCCCCATTCCACTTCCCATTATTCTCCCCCTCACCTCCCTCTCCTTCTTCCCCCTTCCTCCCCTTTCTCCCTCCTACACTCCTTCTTCCATTTCCTCCCTCCTTCTTTCTTCGCCCACCCCTCCTTCCTCTCTCTTTCTTTCCTCCTTTCTCTTCCCTTCCCATCTTCCCCACCCCCTCCTACCTTCCCCCACATCGCTCATCCCCCTCCCTCTCTCCCCCTCTCCCATCCTCCCCTCCCCCCCCTTTCTTACCCCACCCCCCCACCACCTCGCTCTTCCTCGCAGTAGCGCCATTTTGAAAATATTCATGCTCGCTTCCTAGGTGGCGCCTTTGTGTAAACTCTCTCTTTTTGTGGCGCCATTGTTTAAAACTTCCCCCCACTCCCTGTGGAGGCATTGTGTAAAGTTTCCCCTCCCTTCTCAACTTCCTCTTTCCCCGTCACTTATTTTTGTCGTATTTTATTCGAATGTTCTTCTCTGAACTTCCTTCTCCTTGTAAGAAACTCATTCCTCCGTTTCGTTTCCTCTTTTCAATTTTTTTTTTTTCTTTTTTTCTTCGTCTTTTCTATTCTTTGTCGTTTCTTTCGTTTTGTGTTTCTCTCGGATCTTTGTTATATTCTTCGCTGTTTTTGTTTTTAAGGTTTCCTCGCCTGATTTTTTTCTTTGTTTGTTTTTGTTTTTCTTGTTGTAATGTTTAGGTGTTTTAGGAATTTTGTTATTTGTTCCTTTTTTATCATTTCGATTTTCTCCTTTTATTCAAAGCTCTCTCTCTGTTTTTATCTTCATATCTAGATAAATAGATAGTTACTTATTATCTAAGTTCATTAGTTTATATATATCCATAAGTAGTAATGTATGTCTATCTATCATTCTACATTGACTTTCTATATAACTGTGTGCATATTCATACGCGCGCGCGCGTGCGTGTGTCTGTATGAGTATGTGTGTATGTGTTGGTGTGTCTGTTAGCGTTAGCGTTACTATGTGTCTTAATGTTACTATGTTATGTTACTATGTTACTCTGATCCCAGCGCTCTCTCCAATGATATTATTCCTATTCCATCCATCTCCTTCTTTTGCTCTGGTTCAAGTAAGAGGAACCTCCACCCCCCCCCCCTTCTCTTTATTCTCCCTTCTCTTCACTGTCACTCCTTTTCCTCTTTCTATTTTCTTTTTTTCTTTTTCTCTCGTTTCTCTCTCTTAATTTCTTACTTCTCTTTCTATTATTCTTTGTGCAATTCCCTTTTATTGACCTCCCTTCATATGCACTTTTTTTTCTTAAATCTATCCCTCTTTTTATACTCTTCTCTCTCTCACTCTGTCTCTTTCTCTTTCATCTTCTTTCTCTCCTCCTCTCTCTTTCTCTCTCTTCCACCATCTTCTCTGTACCTTTCTTTTCATCTTCGTTCACTAGTTTTCTTTCCTCTTCTTCTGCTCTCCCTTTTCCTTGACAATCCTCCTTCCTCACCTTCCTTGTCTTTCCTTATCATCCACTTTCTCCCCACTCTCCTTCCATTCTCTCTCTCTCCCCCTTCCTCCTTCCTCTCTTTATCTCCGCTTTCTTCCTCCTCCCTCCTCTCTTTTCTTCTCACCTCCCTCTCCCCTCTTCCTCCTTTATCACTTTTCATCCACCTCCCCTCCCACTTCTCTCTCTCTCTCTCTCTCTCTCTCTCTCTCTCTCTCTCTCTCTTTCTCCTACCCCACCCCCACCCCCACCCCCACCCCCCTTTCACCCTCTTTTCCTCCACCTCCCCCCCTCTCTCTCTCTCTCCTACCCCCACCCCTACCCCCCCACTCTCCTCTCTCCCCTCTTCTCTCTCCCCTCGCTCGCCCCCTCGAGTCCACACGGCGACCGGAAAATTTAAAAACTGATATTCGTTCTCGCCTCATTGCGCTCCTTAACTCGGCAGCCCGTGGGAGACAGCGCTGAGGGGCGCGCCTGGGGGGAGGGAGGGGAAGGGAGGAGGGACAGAGGGGGGGCGGGGAGGGGGAGTTGGTTGTTGTTGTTGGGGGGGGGGGGAGGAGGGAAGATTTTTTTATTTTGTTTTTGTTGTTGATAAGGATGGCAATATTAATGATGAATATTATAATAATGATGATAATGGTAAGGATCATGATGATAAGGATAATTATGATGATGTTGATGATGATGGTAATGATAAAGATAGAAAAAATGATAATGATTTTAATGATAACTAAACAAAAACAACATCACCAGCAATAGCATTATTGATAAAGATAATGATGATACTAAAGATAAGAACAACAGTGATAATAACGGATATGATAAAAATGATAATAGCAATAATGATAATGATGATATTGACAACACTGATTATAATAATAATAATAATGATAAGTACA
Organism: Penaeus japonicus; assembly: GCA_017312705.2. Classification (NCBI taxonomy): domain Eukaryota; kingdom Metazoa; phylum Arthropoda; class Malacostraca; order Decapoda; family Penaeidae; genus Penaeus; species Penaeus japonicus. The sequence goes on along the minus strand of BOPN01003855.1, from coordinate 25,819 downwards.
ATTACGATTGAAATAATGATACAAACAATGAGGCTAATGATCAGTAATGATAATAATGATAGTAATGTTTAGAATACAACGATGATAAGATTAATAATAATGATGAATATTAGAATAATGGCATTGATAATTGTTATATGTACTGTATAATACTACTTCATTTATCATTATTAATTTTACTATGAATCTGTCATCATTACTATTTGTTTTATATCATTGTTATTCATTGATATTTCTGATGCTATTTTGATTGTTGTTTTGATATAGATGTTGTTATTATCATAGTTTAGTTAATGATATTTTTTCAGCGTCTTACTCTCCATCTCATTTGCTCTTATTTACACACACAAACACATGCACACAAACACAAACACACAAACACACACACACACACACACACACACACACACACACACACACACACACACACACACACACACACACACACACACATATATATATATATATATATATATATATATATATATATATATATATATATGTCCACCCAGCGTATGCAAACACACATGTATTTCCTCGTTTGTCCGTTTTGTTGTTTGTCGTCTGTCCATTTTTTTTTTTGTTTTTTTTTTTCAATAAATTTCGATTTTCTACTGATTAATATTCAAAAGATGAAGGTTGATTACAAACAATTTTAAAATAAAAAATTAACAAAGTTAACTGCATAAAGAGAAACAGGACAATTTCCGTTCAATGACAATCTAATACAATTTAATATGATGAAATATAATGCAATATATATGATATAAGAAAATACATCATAATAAAGTGTAATAAAGTGATACGTAAGACAGATTA
>BOPN01003855.1:20000-22500 GCA_017312705.2 Penaeus japonicus | reverse complement strand
TAATGGTCAGATTCATAATCATCATTACTATTATTGTTGTTATCATAATGATCTTGATCATTATTATCATCATTATCATGATCATTATTACAATTTTCTTCGTTAGTAGTACTAGTGTTAGTACCATTATTATCATCATTGTCATTATCATAATTTTTCATTGTTATTATCATTATCATTGATGTTGTTATCCTTATTGTTGATATCATTATTATCATAATTATTGTTGTTTTTATCATCCTTATCATTACTATTGTACTATCATGACCATCATTATTGTCATTACTATCATTAGTATCATCATTATTATTATTGTTATTATCTTTATCATTATTGTTATCATAATTTGTTAATAGTATAATTATCATCATCATTATCATAATTAGCATCATCAATATTATCATCATTATTATCAATATCACTATCACTATCATTATTATTATTGTTGCTGTTATTTTTATTATCATTATCATTATTGTTAGCATCATTGCTGCTATTAATATCATTGATGTTATTAACAATATCGCTATTGTTATCATTATTGTCAATATCATCATAGTTCTTACCATAATTATCATCATTATGAGTATCATCATCATCATTATCATCATTAATATCTCTTCCAATTATCCATATTATCATTATCCGTGTTACTACTGTTAGTTTTATCATCACTATTATTATGATTATTATCATCATTATCATTATCATCATTATTATCATTATCATTATTGTTATTATATTGTTATCCTTATCGTTATTACTATTACTATTATTGTAATTATCATTATCATTATTGTAATTGTTATCATGAGGATCATCATTGTTGTCATTATCATCCTTTCCATTTTCATTCTTCTTTTCTTATCATTGCTATCATCACCACCATCATTATTTGTATAATCATTATCGTAATGTTATTATTAACATTATCATTGTCATGGTTATCATCATCAATACCATTATTATCATCATTATCATTTTTTTATCATTACCATTCCAATAATCATCATTACTTTTGCCATCATATTACTGTTATCAATGTCATTGACATAATTACGATTACTACTACTATTACTACCACCATTCCCAATGCCAGTGTTATTACTATCATCATCTAATCACGAACGTGTTTATGGCATTCAGACTCTTGTTATCACTGTTGCTGTTTATTTCGCCGTTGCGATCGCTTCTTATGGGCACTGGAATCAACAACGACAATGATAGTTGCAGAGTACATAATAGATACATGTTTTTTGCAAGCAGAGGTCATTTGTCACTCGATGTTCTCTCCTGCGTGTTAACGATACGACCTTCTCGATGTTGCGGGAGAGGAGGCGCGTCCTGCCGTTGTGGTCGTTGTCTGTGTATGATTTACCTCCGCGTCGTTATGGTAAGGCTATAAGAATATAAAGTGTTTTCATTACGACATTGACAGGCGTGGCATCTCTCTCTTTCTCTCTCTCTCTCTCTCTTACTCATTCTCTCTTTCTCTGTCTGTCTGTCTCTCTCTCTCTCTGTCTGTCTGTCTCTCTCTCTCTCTTTCTCTCTCTCTCTCTCTCTCTTTCTCTCTCTCTCTCTCTCTCTGTCTGTCTGTCTCTCTCTCTCTCTCTCTCTCTCTCTCTCTCTCTCTCTCTCTCTCTCTCTCTCTCTCTCTCTCTCTCTCTCTCTCTCTCTCTCTCTCTCTCTCTCTCTCTCTCTCTCTCTCTCTCTCTCTCTCTCTCTCTCTCTCTCTCTCTCTCTCTCTCTCTCTCTTTTCTCTCTCTCTCTCTCTCTCTCTCTCTCTCTCTCTCTCTCTCTCTCTCTCTCTCTCTCTCTCTCTCTCTCTCTCTCTCTCTCTCTCTCTCTCTCTCTCTCTCTCTCTCTCTCTGTCTCTCTCTCTCTCTCTCTCTCTCTCTCTCTGTCTCTCTCTCTCTCTCTCTCTCTCTCTCTCTCTCTCTCTCTCTCTCTCTCTCTCTCTCTCTCTCTCTCTCTCTCTCTCTCTCTCTCTCTCCGTGCTCAGTCTTGATTAATATTGGGGTTCTTTCATGCCCTGTGTGTGTGTGTGTGTGTGTGTGTGTGCGTATGTGTAGGGGTGGGGCTGGTTAGGAGTGTTGCAGGGGTATGTTGCAGGGTGTTGAGGGTATGTTGAGCGTACGTTGTTCTCTGGATGTGGTAATTAATTTTGTGATGGTGTTTTTGGATAGAATGATGGTGTTATGGTATGGGTTTGACATGGATATAATCGATGTGTTTAAAGCTGTATTAACAAAGAGCATTGTTTCATAGAATATCCCAAGTGAAAAAAAAAATATATATATATGTATGTATATATATATATATATATATATATATATATATATATATATATATATATATATACACACACACACATACATATATATGTATATATATATATATATATATATATATATATATATATATATATAGATATATATATATAAATGCTTAATCGTATAAGTTCCTTGCCTGTACCAGTACCCTTTGTCTTTGTAATCTG
>BOPN01003854.1:115506-120506 GCA_017312705.2 Penaeus japonicus | reverse complement strand
GAAAGCAAGTGGATTTTAGTTAGTAAGATTTAGATTTTGTTCTGTGTTTTTTCTCCTCTTTCTGTTTCAGTTTGGGAGTTTCTGACTCACTATATGATTTCAGTAGAGTAAACCCTTAATCAAGCATGGATTATGCATACATCTCTTCAATCCCTTGCTTACTATAACATTCTACCGAAATGTATATGGCTATTTATGTTAACACCTTGTTTATTTTCTAAGGAAGAGAGAGAAAGGAATGTAATGATAATGATAAATAAGAAAGCAAAAGCCAATATGAATCTCAGGTTATTGATAAAGCATGAAACTGAATGCTGACTTGCAGGAACCCGAACGCCTCTTCAAGTCCAGAGTCGAGTACAGAAATACTTCATCGCCCTAAAACGAGGCGGATTACCTGTTCCTGGTAGAAATCCACGAACAGCTGTCTTAAGGAAACAGGTAAATTGTATCGGTTGTTTGTACTATTTCCTCTTAATTAAATCTATGGAGCATGTCCCCACCATATTCATTCCTTCCTTTGTGAGATTATGTTAATGCAGAAAATATATGTCTGGTAGATTGGGAGGCTCTCGAAAATATATGTCTAATAGATTGCGAGGCTCTCAAACCCATATACTGTCATAGTTATAAGTTTTACACATCATTTTACACATCTCCGTTTCAGGGTGCCCGTAGGCGGTCTGTCCTCCATGCAATAACACCTGGTCGGTCTTCGAGCTTCATGAAAGCATTTAACATGTACGAAGATGATAAGGATTCCATCCCTTTGGATGTTCCAAATTGTACATCTCAAGGATATTTGGATGATGTATCGGTGAGTCTTATGTTACTTTATGTTACTTTAGAGATGGAATTGGGAGCTGAGGGTATTTATAATCTCTCTCTCTCTTCCTCTCTGGCTCTCTCGTCCTCTCTTCCTCTTTTTCACTCTCTTCCTCTTTTCCTTTCTCTCTCTTCCCCTCTTCCTTTCTCTCTCTCTCTTCCCATCTCTCTCTTCCTCTCTTCCTTTCTCTCTCTTCCTCACTTCCTTTCTCTCTCTTCCTCTCTTCCTTTCTCTCTCTTCCTCTCTTCCTTTCTCTCTCTTCCTCTCTCTTCCTCTCTTCCTTTCTCTCTCTTCCTCTCTTCCTTTCTCTCTCTTCCTCTCTTCCTTTCTCTCTCTTCCTCTCTTCCTTTCTCTCTCTTCCTTTCTCTCTCTTCCTCTCTTCCTTTTTCTCTCTTTCTCTCTTCCTTTCTCTCTCTTCCTCTCTCTTTCTCTCTCTTTCTCTCTTCCTTTCTCTCTCTTCCTCTCCCTCTCTCTCCCTCTCTCTCCCTCTCTCTCCCTCTCTCTCCCTCTCTCTCCCTCTCTCTCCCTCTCTCTCTCTCTCTCTCTCTCTCTCTCTCTCTCTCTCTCTCTCTCTCTCTCTCTCTCTCTCTCTCTCTCTCTCTCTCTCTCTCTCTCTCTCTCTCTCTCTCTCTCTCTTCTCTTTCTCTCTCTCTCTCTCTCTCTCTCTCTCTCTCTCTCTCTCTCTCTCTCCCTCTCTCTCCTCTCTCTCTCTCTCTCTCTCTCTCTCTCTCTCTCTCTCTCCCTCTCTCTCTCCCTCTCTCTCTCTCTCTCTCTCTCTCTCTCTCTCTCTCTCTCTCTCTCTCTCTCTCTCTCTCTCTCTCTCTCTCTCTCTCTCTCTCTCTCTCTCTCTCTCTCTCTCTCTCTTTCTCTCTCTCTTCCTCTCTCTCTCACTCTCTCTCTCTTTCTCTTTCTCTTCCTTTTTCCTTTTCCTCTTCTTTTCTCCTTTCTCTCTCCATTTTCTCTCTCCCTCTCCCTCCCTCTCCCTCTCCCTCTCCCTCTCCCTCTCCCTCTCCCTCTCCCCCTCCCTCCCTCTCCCTCTCTCTCTCTCTCTCCCTCTCTCTCTCTCTCTCTCTCTCTCTCTCTCTCTCTCTCTCTCTCTCTCTCTCTCTCTCTCTCTCTCTCTCTCTCTCTCTCCCTCTCCCTCTCTCCCTCTCTCCCTCCCTCCCTCCCTCCCTCCCCCTCTCTCTCTCTCTCTCTCTCTCTCTCTCTCTCTCTCTCTCTCTCTCTCTCTCTCTCTCTCTCTCTCTCTCTCTCCCTCTCTCCCTCTCTCTCTCTCTCTCTCTCTCTCTCCCTCTCTCTCTCTCTCTCTCTCTCTCCCTCTCTTTCCCTCTCTCCCCTCTCTCAGCATTTGTTTGTTCACTATGTTATTGACACTATATTCCTCAACATTAACCCATTGCTGACTGGTGTCATGACATACATGACGTAGGAGCTTTGGTCTGACGATGGGCGTCATGATGTACATGATGTTCGGGGATTTTGGATCACTGTGCTATTTTATTGTGCTATGAAAAGGGAATGAGTGAGGATGGCAACTGCAGTCATAATTACTGTAATTACCATAATATTAAGCTAACTTAACGTTCAAAACCTAGATGGCACCACTTTTTCCTAGCACCAGCAGGAGAGAAAGCCTTGAATAACACCCATCCGTGGTCTCTAGCAAGCACTCTCTTTATAGAGTGATGGCACACACTAAGTTGACTACCTCTTGCTCTAAAGTACCGCAGATGAAAGATGTGCAGGCAGAACGAGACGAAGAAGGTGACTCAATCCATATCCAGTGTCTAAAATGTGCTCCTGTACCAATATGGATGCCTTTCACTGTGACACTCACATTCACAAATACAGGTGTCATTCCTCTTCCCTACCTCATCATGTTATCTTCATTGTAGGTGATTATATGTTTTGTATTCGTTCATGACAGAACAAGAATACAAAAAATAAAGTTGCCTTTTGTCCTCCCATAAAACAGCAATACTTCTGTCACACTGAGTATAAAGAAAATAATGAGCTAATATGGATCGTATACTACAACTTTAGTCAACTGCAGCACTGATAGAGCCTGTCATATGACACATATAAGTCTCTAAACTCAATAAAACAAAAAAAATAAAACACAAAAATGGCTCTAGTTTTACAATGAATGACTGAAAGAGAGTGGGAAGATTGAAATTATGTTGCTTCAAGCTGCCTATCCTGGAGACTGGGCAAGCGAATCTATCCCCGTCCGCAACGGGTTAATTTTAATATTATTTTGAATGTTAAAATTTGTACATCTTTCGTGTTTCTTTTTTTATAGTGTCACGGATTTGTTAGATAATTCAGCTTATCACCATTCATTAATTTCCATAGGATGAAGAGGATTTGGCAGAAGAACTGAGGAACAGTGAAGAATACCAGGAGCTACTTCGACTGAAGCAGGTCCAGAGGTACAAACAGAAGGAATGGGAGACTGGGGTCGTAGTTCATCCTGGCTTCAGTGTAAGTTTGAAATCCGATTTGTATGTAGTCCTCTATTTGTTTAAGCATTTTTTATTTCTTTATTATATATATATATTTTTTTTTATGGATTATTATAGATGTTAGTAATTGAGATATAACTTAATCTTGATGGCTGCTATTTTTTTTTTTTTTCTTTCTTTTTTTTTATAAATTTTTATCATTGGTATCAATAGAGATTGTAAGGAAGCAGATTAAACACCATGAAGAACTTTCACACTTAAAGTTCTGTCAAACATGCTACAGGTTCTGTGTCGCTTGTTCTATATGAATAATTACATTTAATTTTTTTTTTTCCCCCTATTTTGTCCTCAGTGTGATGTATGTGGAATGGACCCCATTAAAGGATCTCGATGGCACTGTGTCCAGTGTCCAGCCACAACAAGTGTCGACCTCTGTGAGAAATGTGTGAAAACCGATTTCTCAACTGACAGCCATCAGCCATCTCATGTCCTGCAGTGTTTCAAAGCCCTCTGTGTTAGAGACACTGTTGTGACACAGACCTGAGTTGTAACTCCAGCTGTGTCATGATTCAAAAAATAAATTTTATTTTTTTACAACTATTTTTTGTGCCTATATTATATTAGGAAGAATATTCAATTTGCATTAGTATTGTTGATTGTATCTAACAGTTGACTGCAAAATATTAGTGTTCAGCATTAATGTTTTAGAAGGTGAGGTTTGAGAGAAAGGACACTTTAGTTTATCAACATTTTGAGAAATTACTCAAGTTTTAACTCACACTAAATCTTTAGGTCTTCCAGTCTCATTTAGTGTGTTCAGTCAACTATGTACACTGCCCACCTCAAAATTCAAAATTGATTATGTTTTCAGTAAAAGTTTATTGTTTTATTTATTGAACTCATTATCATTGTTGTTTTGTTGATTGTTATTCACATCATTACCATTATTATCACAATCATTACTTACAGTCATAGTTGTTATTATCAATAATTATGAATTAACTTGATATTAACTCGAAAATCTATATTTTAGGGTTATTTACTTCTCTTGTGGACAGTAATTTTGTTCCCCTTATTGAACTGCTCTTGGAAGAAAGCTGTACCATGGCTTTCAAAATATACAAGATATTGTAGCTGCCCTTTGCAATAGAATCAATATGGAATAAATATATACTTGGTCTCTGCAGCATAGTATAAGTAAGAACCTTTTTTTTTTCATTATACTGGCATGGAAGTTGCATATCCACGAACAAGAATTGATGAGCTTCAATTATTATTCAAATTCAGATTATATCTATTCATCCTCACCAGGATCAAGTATGATTACTAGAATAGGGAGGATGTATCACCCAGTTGCTTAGTACCAGGCCTGCCGTGGAAAGTTAGCTTTTATTGCCTAAAGCCCGCCCCATAACCAGCTCCCCCCCCCCCCCCCCCACCTCCCACCGCACCTCCCACAGTCCCCCAGGTCTGTTACGACTATGGAAATATAAAGGGGATCCGGACTATGTACTCTTGAGTGTGGAGTGTATCGTAGTATGCCTGCTAAGATGCTAGCTCGACAAAAAGCCTCTTTTTGGATATCCCATTAAACCACATTACTTCCTGTATGCAGAGAGCGTGAGTTCAAACAATCCAAAAACTACGGAGATTATATATCTACTTCAAAGACTTTCCCTGGATCCCCCCCCCCCCCCCGTATTTAATGG